>SJYQ01096186.1:0-35855 GCA_006410935.1 Redunca redunca | reverse complement strand
TAGTCATTCAGTTGTGTCCAGCTCTTTGTGAGCCCATGGACTGTAGCCTGATGGCTCATCTGTCCATGTGGATTCTCCAGGCAAGATTACTGGAGCAGGTTGCCCTGTAGCCGGGCAGAAGATGCCCTTCTCCAGGGGATCTTCCCAACCCAGGGATCAAACTCAGGTCTTCTGCACTGCAGGCAGATTTGTTACTGTCTGAACCACTAAGAAATAGAAATATATGTTATATATGTTTATGTATAAGTATCTATTTATACATATTTATATATTAAATATATATTATACTATTGTATTTCTTGTACAGTCTACCACCCCACTCTAATAAAAGCACTGTGGGCAGAGAACCAATTTTGCCATCATATTTTCAGTGTGTAGAACCAGACTTGGTACAAAGGGGTGCTCAATGAATATTTACTGAATGAATGAATGGCTGAGCATACTACCAGCACTCATCACCTGAAGTGAGTGGCTGTGGTGTGCACCACCTGCCCTCGTGTGCTTTGATCGGCAGAGTTAAGCAAACAGGATTGCCTAGGTTGCTAGTGATCCTAAGAGGAAACCGGAGGACTCTGGGAAACTTGGGGCCGCTGGGTATTGTGAAGAGAAGCTTTCCGCTCACAGTGAACTTCCCATCTCATCCGTCTCTCCCCAGTTGGCCTTCCCCATTTCCTGGGCACAACGGCAGCCACGACTTAACACAAGCATCTCCGGACCTCCTGCAGGGGCTGGAGACGTGCAGACGTGCAGACGAGTCACAGCCTTGAAGACAGCCTGAGAACAGCACCTCCAGGAGACAAAACCCTCTAATTTGTATTCTCAGTAAGAGTCAAGAGGACACTGCACTGTGGAAAGCTGGGAAACCTGAAATCAGGATAGACTACTTTCTGATGAAAAACATGAGTTCTTTAGAAAACCATCCCAGACAGCATAAATAGCATAGTGGATAAGGCAGAAAAGAGACTCATTGATTCTGAAAGATGGTTTGATAAATCATCTGATTACTCAGAAAGGTAAAAAGATTTCCTGTAGAAAGATTGAGATGGTGAGCAAAAAGATAAATGTCATGAAAAATTGATTCAGGACGTATAATAAAAGCTATTTTCCTGAGCTGGAAAGACTAGAATCTTCAGAATAAAAGAGCTTACGAAGTGTCAGAGAAATTAATATAACGAAACAATACACACTTAGAAATACCTTGGAACAATTTTTTAAAAAATTAAGAGTAAGAAAAATAATCTTACAAGGAACCATGTAGCAAAAACGAAACGATCACATTGACAACTCATTTCTTTTCACTTTTTTGATCAGAAGCAAATGAAGTAATGTGACAGGTGGCAGTTAAACAATTCTGGGGGCAAGGCAAAGGGAAGAGGAATTCCCACACAGACAAGGTCTCAGGAAGGATGCAACTCACTTATTTTTCTTCATTCTGTTTTCTCAAAAAAGTAGTCCAGTGATTTAAGAAACAAATCATAATACAGAACTCAAGCATGAGAAAAATAAACACGAAAGACATGGGGTGAACACTGGCATAGTTAAAGATGCAGTAGTTGCTGTTCAGTCACTAAGTCATGCCCAAATATTTTATATATAATTATTCAACCATAAAAAAGAATGAAATAATGCCACTTGCAGCAACATGGATGGACCTGGATATGATCATACTAAGTGAAGTAAATCAAAAACAAGTATCATATGATATCACTTATATGTGGGGTCTAAAAAAATGATTCAAATGAATTTATTTATAAGACAGAAATAGACTTACACACAAAGAAAAGAAACTTATGGATACCAAAGGGGGAGAGGGATAAATTAGGAGTTTGGGATTAGCAGATACACATTACTCTATAGAAAATAGATAAGTGACACAGTAGAGCTTCAGTTCAGTTCAGTCGCTCAGTCGTGTCCGACTCTTTGCGACCCCATGATTGCAGCACGCTAGGCCTCCCTGCCCGTCACCAACTCCCGAAGGTCACTCAGATTCACTTCCATCGAGTCCGTGATGCCATCCAGCCATCTCATCCTCTGTCGGCCCCTTCTCCTCCTGCCCCCAATCCCTCCCAGCATCAGAGTCTTTTCCAATGAGTCCACTCTTCGCATGAGGTGGCCAAAGTACTGGAGTTTCAGCTTTAGCATCATTCCTTCCAAAGAACACCCGGGGCTGATCTCCTTCAGAATGGACTGGTTGGATCTCCTTGCAGTCCAAGGGACTCTCAGGAGTCTTCTCCAACACCACAGTTCAAAAGCATCAATTCTGCAGCGCTCAACCTTCTTCACAGTCTAACTCTCACATCCATACACGACTACTGGAAAAACCATAGCCTTGACTAGACGGACCTTAGTCGGCAAAGTGTCTCTGCTTTTAAATATGCTATATAGGTTGGTCATAACTTTTCTTCCAAGGAGTAAGCGTCTTTTACTTTCATGGCTGCAATCACCATCTGCAGTGATTTTGGAGCCCCAAAAAATAAAGTCTGACACTGTTTCCACCATTTCCCCATCTATTTCCCATGAAGTAATGGGACCGGATGCCATGATCTTCATTTTCTGAATGTTGAGCTTTAAGCCAACTTTTTCACTCTCCTCTTTCACTCTCATCAAGAGGCTTTTTAGTTCCTCTTCACTTTGTGCCATAAGAGTGGTGTCATCTGCATATCTGAGGTTATTGATATTTCTCCCGGCAATCTTGATTCCAGCTTGTGTTTCTTCCAGTCCAGTGTTTCTCATGATGTCCTCTGCATATAAGT
Organism: Redunca redunca; assembly: GCA_006410935.1. Lineage (NCBI taxonomy): Eukaryota > Metazoa > Chordata > Mammalia > Artiodactyla > Bovidae > Redunca > Redunca redunca. The sequence continues at coordinate 33,102 of SJYQ01096186.1, read as the reverse complement.
TAAATAAGCAGGGTGACAATATACAGCCTTGACGTACTCCTTTTCCTATTTAGAACCGGTCTGTTGTTCCATGTCCAGTTCTAACTGTTGCTTCCTGACCTACATACAGATTTCTCAAGATGCAGGTCAGGTGGTCTGGTATTCCCATCTCTTTCAGAATTTTCCACAGTTTATTGTGATCCACACAAAGGCTTTGGCATAGTCAAGAAAGCAGAAATAGATGTTTTTCTGGAACTCTCTTGCTTTTTCCATGATCCAGCAGATGTTGGCAATTTGATCTCTGGTTTCTCTGCCTTTTCTAAAACCAGCCTGAACATCAGGGAGTTCACGGTTCATGTATTGCTGAAGCCTGGATGGTTCATGTATTGCTGAAGCCTGGCTTGGAGAATTTTGAGCCTTACTTTACTAGCATGTGAGATGAGTGCAATTGTGTGGTAGTTGGGGAACTATATTCAGTATTTTGTAATAACCTATAATGGAAAAAAAAAAAAAGCTTGTGGGACTTCCTTGGTAGTCCAGTGGTTAAGAATCCGCCTACCAATGCAGGGGACACGAGTTCAGTCTCAGGTCTGGAAAGATCCCTTATGCTGCAGAGCAACTAAGCCTGTGCGCCACAAGAGAAGCCACTGCAATGAGAAACCCACACATCACAAGAGAGACGAGCCCCTGCTCACTGCAACTAGAGAAAGCCCGCATGCAGCAGCAAAGACCCAGTGCAGCCAAAAATAAACATAAATTTTTAAAAAGAAGCTTGCTTAATAGAAGAAAGTTAAATCATTGTTTAAATACAATATTAAATACAATTAAATCAATATTTAATTTTGCAAGGAAGCTATGCAAATATGAAAATAATTGTAAAAAGAAAAAGATTGATAATTAAACAGTATCATTAGCTTGGATTTAAAAGCCAAAGCTGTATCCAAAAAATCTTGGGAATTGGGAGGTGGACATGAGTGGGAAGGATCAGTTCAGTTCAGTCGCTCAGTCGTGTCCAACTCTTTGCGACCCCATGAGTTGCAGCACACCAGGCCTCCCTGTCCATCACCAGCTCCCAGAGTTCACTGAAACTCACGTCCATCAAGTCAGTGATGCCATCCAGCCATCTCATCCTCTGTCGTCCCTTTCTCCTCCTGCCCCCAGTCCCTCCCAGCATGAGTCTTTTCCAATGAGTCAACTCTTCACATAGGCAAGGGTATAAGGTCTGTCACTTTCCCTGGAGAGGGCCATCAGGGCTGGTAGCATTCTTGACATTGATGTAAGGACATAGGAGTGATCACTTTTTGAAATATAATGATAACCATTAACCCAGTAAAAACAGAATTCACAGCTTTTCAAATCACTTGGGTAAAAAGAACAAATACACAAAACATTTGGCCAAAGGCTGGAAGAATAAAAGGGCTTCCCAATGCAAGAGACCTAAGAGATTCGGGTTTGATCCCTGGGTCGGGAAGATCCCCTGGAGGAGGGCAGGGCAACCCACTCCGGTACTCTTGCCTGGAGAACCCCTATGGACAGAGGAGCCTGGAGGGCTACAGTCCATGGGGTCACACACGACTAAAGTGACTTAGCATGAATGCACACAGGAAGAAAAAAAGCCAAGAGGCCTAAAAATGACAAATGGATTGCATAAACTAAGATGAAAGAAACAAGACCCACAACGTCCATCTTCATAACAAATACAATAACAAATAAAAGCAAAGAACCCACGCTGAATCCAAACATAAGTGATTTATAAGAGACACATCTAGAACAATGACAGAGAAATAAAAATATGTAAGTAAATAAACACATTCATACATAATGTTGATGGGGCAAGAATCTACAGGGTAAGATACACAACGGAGATCAAACCAGTCAATCCTAAAGGAAATCAACCCTGAATATTCATCTCAAGGACTGATGCTGAAGCTGAATGAAGCTCCAATACTTTGGCCACCTTGATGTGAAGAGCCGACTCACTGGAAAAAAACCCTGTTGCTGGGAAAGACTGAAGGCAGAAGGAGAAGGGGGCGACAGCGGATGAGATGGTGGGATGGCATCACTGACTCAGTGGACATGAGTTTGAGCAAATTCAGGGAGATAGTGAAGGACAGGGAAGCCTGGCGTGCTGCAGTTCACGGGGTTGCAAAGAGTCAGACATGACTGAGTGACTGAACAGCAACAAGACACACAAAAGAGAAAAAAGGAATCTGTTTAAAAAGCAGGCTTGTGGAAGGGAGCTTGATATTGCCCATAATTCTCCTAGCAGGAGCATCACATTTATGTGGAAGAGCTATCCTGATGAGCCACCAGAGTGGTGTTGGGAGCCCAGGGGCGAGCTTAAGCCTCAGGATATGCAGTGCAAGGCCCAAGAGAGGACTTAACTGTCATCCCCAGAGGGAAACAGAGAAAGAAGAAAAGTGGCCGGATGCTAATGGGCTGTGCTCTGCACCGTGTCATCAGCGAGGTCGGCCAAGCCCCAGCTGAGCCCTGCGTATCAGTGGGCTCTTTGTGGAAATGGGCAAAGGAGCTGGGCTCGCCGCCTGAGTTGATGAAGGCGGAAATATTTCAAGCAGACTCCAGAGGCAGTAGGACCCTAAGGAAGTCCTCAGTGGTGGCAGCAACACAGAGGAGGCCTGGGGAGCTTTTCTGGGGCTGCGGGTTTAGGGTCTGACGCTGATTTGCTGACAGTGAGGTCACACCTGTAAACACGCTCTGATGAAGACTGGGGGAACACATAAACCAGAGCAGAGGCTGAGCGCTGGAATGTAACAGGCAGGCGCTGAGCTCACTTACAATATCCATACCAGGGCTGGGGGAAAGAGCCCAGGGTGGAGCTTGTGTCCCAGCATCTGCACTTGGTCAGGGGAGGCAGTCCGTAAGGCTGAGCCTGTGTCCTCTGCTGAAATAAGTGCACGTGGACCACGTCAATGCTCGGTCCACATACCCTGAGACTCCTGTCTACCACCCTCATGTGCTCCCTGTCTGCCTCGTATTTGCACGGCCAACAGCCAGCGCCTCTAGTGTTCTTCTGGAGGGCTCCTTGGGCTGCTGGAACCCACGAGGCCTGACAGAAGGAAAGGCTGGGAGTTCCTGGGAGTTCGCTTCTCCACCACAGTCCTTTGCTGATGATAAATGAAACGAGTGGGTAGATTCAAGCCTATGTCCCTTTCTGAGGCATTCCGTCCACTCTGGGCTTCCCAGGTGGTGCCTTGGTCAACAATCCACCTGCTAATGCAGGAGACATAAGATTCTTGGGTTTGGTCTCTGGGTGAGGAAGATCCCCTGGAGAAGGAAATGGCAACCCCCTCCAATATTCTTGCCTGGGGAATTCCATGGACAGAGGAGCCTGGTTGGCTACAGTGCACAGGGTCACAAACAGTTGGACGTGACTGAGTACACACACACACACACACACACACAGCCCCTACTCCCATGTCAGAGTCTCATCTCTGGGGGATCCAGCTACAACAGGTGCCAGCCTCGTGCGCTTCTATTTCTACCATCTACTGTCTTCCCTTTGCTCTGGCCTCCTGCCAGAAGCAATCCCACGACTTGTTTCTCTTTCACAAGTGAGTTGAACTACAAACACCAGCCTTGGGGTGTGCTCTCACTTTACACCTTGCTCTCGGAGGACCTGTTAAAGAATATCCCCATCCAGCTTTTGGGAAACCTGTAAAGTGGCCATGGAAACTTTTAGGTGTTGGAGGCCCTCTCTGTTTATACCAGGTTTCTTCTCTCTGAGACATCAGGTCTGGGATGCCGGAAAAACAAAGATACGTGGAAGATAGTCTCTATGGGAACACTAACTTAAGTAGGGAGTGTAGAGAGTCAAGCTCTACCTAGAAAAGAAATCAGGACTGGATATAACACATCAATGCAGGATATCACCTGCAATGTAGGTGATGCGGGTTCAATCTCAGGAAGATCCCCTGAAGAAGGAAATGGCAACCCACCCCGGTATTTTTGCCTGGGAAATCCCTCGGACAGAGGAGCCTGGCAGGCTACAGCCCATTGGGTCACAAGAGTCAGCCATGACTTAGCAGCTAAACTACCACCACCACCACCACAACAGATCATGGGTAGAGTCAAATCAAACACCAGGAGATGGACAATGACTAAGGAGGGGTTACGATAGGAAAGACAAGAGCTAAAGTGAGCATCCAAGGCTGAAAAAGAGCTAGAGACATCTGAGCAGGCAAGAAAATCTGCTCTCACAACTTTTACTCAGCACTGTACTAGAGGTCTCAGTCAATGTAAAAATGCAAAAAGGAATAAAAGAGATACAAACTGGAATGAAAAAAATAAATTATCTTTACTCATAATGATATGATTGTCTCCATAGGTTACCCAAAACAATGCAAGAAAAAGCTACTTGAACTAATAAATGGATTTAGCAAATTTACACTGTAATCAACTGTAAATCTATATACTAGCAACAAATAATTGGAAACTGAAGCAAAAATGCCATGTACAACAGCACCAAAAATATAAAATACTTAGGGACAACTCTGACGAAAGATATGAAAGGTCTGTTTGCTGAAAACTATAAATAACATTGCTAAAGAAATTAAAGAATTTCCAAATAAATGGAGAGCTGAACTTTACTCATGGGTTGGAAGACTCCACATTGTCAAGATTAATATTATTCCTAGACTGATCTACAGATTTAACATAATCTCTATTAATATGCTAGCAGATTTTTTTATAGAAAATGACATCCTGATTCAAAATTCTTGTGGAAATGCAGAAAACCTAGAATAGCAAAAAAACTTTGGAAAAGAACAAAATAGATGTGCTTTTCTGGAGGCTCAATGGTAAAGAACCTTCCTGCCAGTGCAGGAAATGTGGGTTTGATCCCTGGGCTGGGAAAATCCCCTGAAGAAGAAAATGGCAACCCACTTCCATATTCTTGCTTGAGAAACCCCATGGACGGAGGAGCCTGGCAGGCTAAGTCCATGGGGCTGCAAAAGAGTTGGACATGACTTAGCAACTAGACAAAAGCACAAAGGTGGTAAGCACTACCAGATTTCAAGACTTAATAAAGCTAGTTATCAAGATAATGTGGTACTGGTCTCAAATTAGACAAATAAATCAACGAAACAGAAGAGAGGGCCCAGAAACTGACCCAAACATATGTGGATCACTGATTTTTAACTAAAGTTACATGCAGTGTGGAGAAAGGTTAGTCTTTTCAATGGAAGGTACTTAACAATTAGAAAACACACACACACACAAATGATGAACCTGAATCCATACCTCCTATCATACAAATATGAACTCAAAATGGATGATAGATATAAATGCAAAACCTAAAAATATTAAAGTTCTAGAAGAAAACATCAACTATTTTTTTATCATGAGTTAGATATGTCTTAGATATGACACTAAAAAATAAAATTTAATAAAATTAACATATAAATCAAAAATTTCTTCTCTTAGAAGGACACTATTGGAAGAATAAAAATACAACCCAAAGACTGATATAAAGTACTTGCAAAACATTTTTTCTAATAAGTAACTCATATGCCATATATATATATGTATAAGTCTCATAATTTAATAAGAAGACAAAGTGGGTAAAAGATTTTAAAGCGGGTAACAGATCTGAATTGGGCTTCCCTGGTGGCTTAGACAGTAAAGAATCTGCCTGCAATGCAGGAGACCCAGGTTGATCTAAATAGGGACTTCATGAAAGACAGATACATCGATCTCAAATGAGCACCTCAGAGGATTCTCAACATCATTAGTCACTATGGAAATTCAAATGAAACCATAATGACATATAACTACACATCTATTAAATTGCATCCAATTAAAAAAACCTACCCTATGAAGTGTTGGTGAGGGTGTGAAGGAACTCGGACCCTGCTGTTGGATATGTTAATTGATCCAATCACTTTTGAAAACAGTTGGGCTACTCCATTTCTAGGCATTTGTCCAAGAGAAAAGAAGCGTATATTCTTTACAAAAACTTGTACATGAATGTGTCCTTTATTTGTAATAGTCAAATATTGGAAAAAACTCAAACGTCTATTAACTGGTAAATGGATAAACAAGTTGTGGCATATCCACACAATGGGACACTATTCAGCAATCAAAAGGAACGAACTATTTATACAACAACAAGAAATTCTAGAATAATTCTGCTGAGAGAAACAAGTCAAAGAAGAATATATATAAATCCCATTCGTGAAAAACTCTAGAAAATGCAACCTTATCTTCAGTGCGAGCTTGCTCAGGGAGGGAGTGTGGAGATGTGAGAGAAGAGGTTATGAGGGTCAGCAGGAAACTTCCAGGAGTGGTTGCCATGTCCATTGTCTTGATTGTGGGATCTAGATTTCAGAATATATCAACCTGCCTTTTTGGTACATGCTGTTTACTGTGCCTCAATCATACTTTAATAAAGGAACATCACTTTCCATTTTCTTTTCACTGGGGGAAGGAGCTGGATACAATCTGAGTGAGCCCACTGGCCTCACGTTCAGCCTCCGGCTCTCCACTGCACATCCAGAGGCGGCCTGCCCATTGCTTGATGGGCAGCATTGCAAAGCACGGCTGGGGCTCTGCTGGAAGATGAGTACCATTTTCAGGGGAGAGGAATTTAATCTCATTACCACCAGCGGTCCGGTTAGGGAGGATGGCCTTGCCTTAAGACTGCAGACCCGATCAACAAGATAAGGTGCATCAATTCTGGGAGATGTAGGATTGCCACTGCAAGATTATTTTTAGGAAGCTGCTTTTCTGTCCAGAACATCCACCTGAAAATAGCTCTGAGCACTGGGGAGGCAGCACTCTGCAGCATCCTGAGCTGAAAGCTGAAACCTAAAGATTTATGGAGCGGATTTTACCTCTAATTCCAGATTTTGTAACAATACAGAACGTATTGATAATAAATAGCTGCTCTAAGAAGCTTGAGAATATGATCCAAATTCAATTTACTCCTTGCCTTTTAGCCAGGAATAACTGAACTATTATGTTTCTAGAGGCAGGGGGAAACAATTAATATTTCACTCTCTTCCAGATAATAGAGGGTTGTAGTTGTGGTTTAGCTGCTCATCGTGTCCGACTCTTTGTGAACCCACGGACTATAGCCTGCCAGGCTCTGGCCAGGGGACTCTCCAGGCAAGAAAACTAAAGTGGGTTGCCATTTCCTTCTACAGGTGATCTTCCTGACCCAGGGATGGAACCTGTGTCTCCTGCATTGGCAGGCGGATTCTTTACCACTCAGCTACCTGGAAAGCCTCAACAGTGGGTTGATCTAATGCATTTCCACTCACAACTCGTTTCCTTTTTCTTCCCTGCCAGCAGGGTCCTAATTTTGTTCAGATAGCAAGTCATGTGAGCCAATCACGGCAATCCTGTTTTATTTTGCTGGTGACCAATCTAGAGGTGGGCATGAAAACCAGGACTGGCAAAGGAGATGGAAGGGGAAGCTTCTAGGAACTTCTGGGGAAATACTAGATTGCCCCCCAAAGTTCCTTCAGGTTTTTCCGTAACATCTGATGGGATGAACTTTTTGGCTAACCCAATACAAGAACTCCACCACAGGAAGGAAGCCCTCTCCACCAGCTCTTCCCTCCTATCTTTGGGGCTGGGTATAAAGGACCTGCAATAGCTGACTTGCCACCAGAAGAACAAATCCAGAGGTGGTCTGCCCACTGCTCTTCTCAGTTATTGGGCCTGAGGGTAGTAAAGCCAGGGGAAGTAAACCCAGCACACAGCAGAGGCAGAGCCTTGCTTCGTGGGTGCTTCGTGAGTGCTTCGTGACATGGCGAACTGTTGGCAACCTTAAACTAGCTACCTCTGGATTTCTTGATAATTAAAGAATAAAAGTCTTAGCAGCTTCAACCACTGAAGACTGGGCTTTGGCTATTTATAGCTAAAGCTATCCTAAGGGACTCACATCCACTTGTTTTCCTCCAGTATCTGTTCTCTCCATTCTCCTTAGTAAAAAGAACCCCTCAATTTTCATCTGGCCATATAGCCACATGGATTAATGCTCCACTTCCCAGCCTCCCTTACAACTAAACGTGCCTGTGTGACCAACCAGAGCAACTGTGTCCAGTGGCAGCTGCTGGGAACTGTCCTTAAAAAGAATGGTTGCATACCCTCTGCTCCTTTTTCTTTATCCTGTTCTTTTTCCAGCTACTTGGAATGAGAATGTGATGGCTGGAACTATGGCCACCATCTTGGACTGTGAGAAAAAAGGTCTCCTTATAGGGAAAGTGGCAAGGTAAGAGAGCCCAGGTCCCTGAGTCTTTTGAATCTAGGGTTCAAACAGCCCTGGATTGCCTATCTTCAGACTTTTATATAAGAGATAAATCAACTTCTACCATGTTTAAGCCATTATAATTTTTTAATGTAGCAGAATTTAATCCCAACTGATACATTAAACAAGCAGCTGCTGGTGGAACCCCATAACCATCATGGCTATAATGCCTTGGGTCTACAACAGCCCGCTAGCTTCTAGATGAAAACAAAGGAACCGACAGGAAGGTGCAGCCACTGAACTCTGCTGCTATGGCATGAAAGCAGCCAACGGAGAATATGTAAATGCATGGGTGTATCTGTGTCCTGATAAAACTTTATTTATAAACACAGGTAGGACCTCCCTAGTGGAGTAGTGGGTAAGAATCTACCTGCCAATGCAGGGGTCACGGGTTGGATCCCTTGGCTGGGAAGGTTCCACATGTCGTGGAGCAACCAAGCCCGCGTACCACAACTACTGAGCTTGTGCTCTAGAGTTTGCAAGCCACAACTATTGAGCCTGCGTGCTGCAACTACTGAAGCCCGAGCACCTAGGGCTCATGCTCCGCAACAAGAGAAGCCAGAGCAACGAGAAGCCTGTGCACTGGACATAGGAGCAGCCATGCTCGCCGTAACTAGAGAAAAGCCTGTGCACCGCCACTAGACAGTAGCCCCCGCTTGCTGCAACCAGAGAAAGCCCTCAAAAAGCAACAAAGACCCAGCACAGACAAAAATAAATACATAAAATTAGTTTAAAAGAAAGAGGTGGTGAGCTAGATTGGACCTGTGGGCTAGGTGTTTCCAATGCCAAGTGCTAGGTTAGATGCTCATTTGTCAAGCATTTTCAACGTAACTGACCTTGCCTTATTTCAAATCCTCTTTCTCATTATTCTAATAAGAATCCTGAAAGTCTTCTGGATGAGGACACTGACACTAGATGATGGTACAGAACATAGTCAGAGCTCACAGGCAGTAACGTTGCTGGGAAGTGGACCCAGACTTGCACCTCTGAAATCCATGCCCATTTGAATATACCACTCATGCTGTTTTCTGCAAATGAAATTTCTTCTAACAACTGTGTGAGCTGTGCCTGCAATACGGTCAACAGGCGCACCTGACCACATTTCTGACACTCCCCAAGGACCAGAAGAGGAGAGCATGCTGGCAAAGGCCTGGAATGAGGCATGAACACAAACATTGTCTCATTTAACACACTTCCTGCAGACAGAACAGTCAGCTTCAAACTGTGGGTGGGAAAGGAAGGGGGAGACAATGGAAGGAAAAAAGAGAGGCACGAGGCGCTGAGGAATTCCACAGCAGAATAGCCTAATTATAGTGTCTCCTCTCCGGGGCCTNGCTTCTCTGGCTTTTCTCAGCCTGTTTCCTGTTCACCTCTGTCCTCGACTGTCGGGTAAGTCTGACTCATAAGAAACCACAGCCAAGTCACCTGGAGGTCTGAGTCACTGGCTCTTGGAGTATCTCTTTCTCAAAAAAATAATAGAGGCAAAATCAAGTGCCTAAGTCAGGACTGTATTTTGCAATAGATTTCAGCCAAGTATTGCTTTAAATGGTTAGTTCTGGGAATTCCCCGCATGGGTCAGATGACTTAACTCTGGCAACTGGGACACAAGTGAATCATTTCATTTCGTCTCCTAGCAACGGACTTCCCTCCTCCTCCCCACCCGCTGTCTCTCCTTTGCCTCCACAAGGGTTTGCAGAGAACCCCTGTGTCCTGATCTTAGGTGCGGAAACGAGACACATTGTGATGCTAAAGGCGCACACGGGGGATGGCCTTGTGAACACACGGAGACACACGGGACAAGTTCGCCAGTCAGGGCAGCACAGGGGCACTGAGCTCAGCCTGCGCGTGTCCTGGCCCAGGGTCAGGTGTGACCCAGCCTGGGCAGGGGAGCAGTGGAGCTTTCCTAGGACAGTCGCTGGAAATGCTCTCTTACACAGCAGCTCTCTTCTACCCCTGGGGCCAAGTGAGCTTGACGACTCACCTCCATCACGTGGCAGCGCTCTGCAGGAGGGGGATATGCCACAGACCGGGGTCAGAAGGGAGATGGAAGAGGGTGGTCCTTTTCTCAAAGCCCCAAGATAGGCAGTACATTCCAAGCCAGGGTCCTTTGGGCTGGACTCATTAATCAGTCTTCTGGAGGACGCATCCGTAGGCAGCGAGCCTGCAGGGGAACGGCAGACACAGAGCAACACGGTGGTGGTTGATGCCTGAGGCACCCCACGACACATCCTCTCGGCCCACCTACATTTCCAGCCACATCTCCGATGGAAACTCGAGTGGCAACGTCCACCTCAAACTAGAGGCGAATCTTCCTGCTTCCCTACCACAGAGCTAGCTACCTCCGAAGCAGCGAGCCTCACGCAAGCACAGCCTGGAAGTGAGAAGAGGAAACAGCCCAGGAGCCACCACCAGCCCACGGAGCATGAGAGCCAGTAGACGTCCTCTGGGTGGGACATTCCTTGGGTGTGTTTACAGTCCAACAAGAATCCAGAGGAGGGAAGGTGTGACTGCAGGTCCATTCCGTCACTGTGACCACCACCAACTTCTCCAAGTGGCCATGGCGTGGCTTCCTACCCTCTGGCCACATCCCACCCCCTGCTCTGGGGAACCGTCTCATCCGTGCAGCTTGTTCCGGGCACTAGGGCGCCACGCTTCTCCCTCGGCCCCGGGGAGCCACACCCTCTCATCTGGGAGGTCTGTGGCCTTGGCTGACTAATCAGTTGGTCGAGCCACGTGGGTTAAAGGGTCCTGTATGACTGAAGACCTTTGACTGGAAAGGAGAAGAGGTTGAGATTCGTGGAGCTGGTGCTCTTAAGGGGCTTCCCTGATGTCTCAGTGGGAAAGGACCTGCCTGCGATGCAGGAGACGTGGGTTCGATCCCCGGGTTGAGAAAATCCCCCTGGAGAAGGAAATGACAACCCCCTCCAGTATTCTTGCCTGGAGAATCCCATGGATGGAGGAGTCTAGCGGGCTACAGTCCACGGGGGGTTGCAAAGAGTCAGACAGGACTGAGCAGACACGCCCGGATGGTGCTCTTGATATCTAAGATATTCTCCTCCCCTCAGCCCCACGCCAGCAGGCCCTGTGCTGGGCACGGGGGTTACAGCGGCAAACAAAGCGCAAGCTGTCCCTGCCTTCATGGAGCCTGCCGGGGAAAACAGACGTGGAACAGATCAGCGCTGAACTCCCTGCCAAGAGACCGGGGACCAGAAAATAAAGCCGGGAAGTCCCAAGGAGATCAGCGCAAGCTCCTTTGGGCTGTCCCTTCAGCTGAGTGAGGCAAGGTAGAGGCAGGAGGCTGGCAGGGTGCTCCAGGAGGAGAAGCAAAGAGTAAGAAACAAGGGGCACAGAGCCGATTGAAGCAATTCGAAATCGGAAGGGGGCTGGTCCAGCTGGAGAGTGGGTGGTGAGATCCATCCAGGGCCAGCGATGAACAACGACGGCACAGCCTCCACTCCTGGGAGCAAGCATTTGCTGAGACCCCTTGGGCTGAGGTACACTTTGTGGGGTGCAGAATAATGTCTGGGCCCTGCCCTTAAGGGACTTCCAAGCCACAAATGAAAAGAGACGTGTACTTCAAGGAGATGTGTTGGTTTTCAGTCTATGAAAGGGTGAGCTGGCATTGGCAGCCTGAAAATATCACCAAAAGGTCTCACCAGCCTCTGCAGCTGTTATACATTACTGGGGTCCAAAGGTCTGGCCTTGAATGTCTGATTTTTTCTCTCCCAGTATGCTTGCTTTAAAATAGAAAAAAAAAAAAAACCCAACCAACTTAAAAACAGTCTTGTTTACTTTATCCAAGATTAAAGAGCTTGAACCGACTTGGATGGTCTAAATGGATTTTTAAGTGCTTTATGGACAAGTACCCCTAATTGCTGAAATGCTAGACTGGGCTTCCGTGACTCTCTGCAGTACTTGTTTTGTCTGGGTTTGCTTATTTACTCTCCTTGTTAGAGGTCAAAAGCTAAGTCTCAGATTAGAAGATTTTAATTTTTGAAGCTGAGGACTGAGACAAGTTCGGTGGAGCCATGTCATACAATGGGCAGTGGCCTCAAATTTTCTTCCCTGGGTAGGACTGTCCAAGGTCTAACAGCGCCTCTAATCCAGTGGTCTGCACATGAGAAGCCAGGGAAGTGGTGAAGCGCCCTAGGGCTGCATGTCGCAATCCATGTGTTCTGGAAATTCAGAACCGCCACAGAGAAGGGTAGGGAGGGCAGAACTAGAGTCTCTGGCCTCTCCCTCCTCTTCTTTTCACTCGTCAGGGAAGCAGCCCGGGATGGTGGAAAGAGCCCAGAGTACGGAGCCCCAGGTTCTGAGTGTCAGCCCTCAGTCCCTGGGAGGTGACACCTGCCCTCTCTGAATCTCTGGTTCTTTATTTGTCAAGTGGGGATGGTAATACCTGCCTCAGGGATTGGTTACTGGATCTAAGTCATGAAGCACAAGCTCAGGCAACCGCAAAGTCATGAGACTCCACAGAGTCCTTCTGCGAGAGTCCCTCCCCAAGAGAGACAAGTCCAAAAAGTTTTCCAGAACCCATCCTCCTGGCATCAAATGAGATTATATACTTACGAGATTTTTCCAGGGACTGGGGAACATTTCTTAGATACTTTGTAAAGCTCTATTGCAATATTCATGGGAGAGGCCAAGGTGGGGCAGGGCAGTGTTTATATAATTTTTTTGGAATTGATTATCTAACTGAGTTTATTATTAGTCAAAGGTGTGGCCCTCCTCTGTCTGCTGCGTCACCTCAGCCCTTGCTTTTCTCATGACCTCTGAGGGATGGTGGGCAAGAGGTGAGCTCTGCACTGTGGACTCACCGAGCTGATACAGGAGACCCAGTCAGGCTGGTTTTTACAGGCCAATAAGATGAGTCTGTGGGCCTCCAGACCCCCAAGGTCTGAGGCCTGGGGGCCCCTGGCTCTGTGGGATGCTGGAGTCCCCTGCAGGGTGGGGTGGCATTCCTGAGCAGTTTTCACGGACAGATGACTGAGTGTCCCTTGTGTCCTTTATGCTCTGGAGAACAGGGCCAAGACGCATCCTAGAAACCTGCTCAGGAGACAAAGGGAGACAAAGGCCAACCTGTGAAGCAAGCCCGGCTTTGTCAGGCACCAGCTAGCGGGTGTGTGTTTCCGCTGGGCGGTGCTTCCTGCCTGGAGGAGACACTCCCAGTCCAGCAAGGAGGCGGAGGCAGCACTAATCACAGCGTGGCGTGCAGCAAGGGGAGGGGGACCAGCAAGAGGCTGATCCCAATAAGGGGAAGACAAAGGGGGCTCGCTGAAGGTATAGTCTGAGCGAGGCCTTTAAGGAGAAGATTAGAAGAAGGGTGGGGAGGAGGTGTGAGCCAAGGCAGCTGAAGTTTCAGAACTACAGAGGTGTGAACACAGGTATGATGTCTGGAGCTGCGACTTCAGTGTACACCAGCTGTCGAGTACCGCAGGGAGACCAGGATGAGCAGGGGGCTCACCAGCCTGGAATCTCGGCCGAGGCTCTGGCTGGATGTTTGCTGTCATGCAGGTAACTCAGATAAGTTGACAAGTTGCGTGTTAGTATGAGTCTCTTTTCAATCATCTACTATGTGGTGTGGGAAGCTCTGTCAGTATCCTATCTAAGAAGAATTCATGATTATACAGAGTGAAGTAAGCCAGAAAGAAAAACACCAATACAGTATACTAACACACATACATGGAATTTAGAAAGATGGTAATGATAACCTTGTATGCGAGATAGCAAAAGAGACATATGTATAGAACAGTCTTTTGGACTCTGTGGTAGAGGGCGAGGGTGGGATGATTTGGGAGAATGGTATTGAAACATGTATAATATCATATATGAAATGAATCACCAGTCCAGGTTTGATGCATGATACAGGATGCTCAGGGCTGGTGCACTGGGATGACCCAGAGGGATGGTACGGGGAGGGAGGCGGGAGGGTGGTTCAGGATTGGGAACACGTGTACACCCGTGGCGGATTCATGTTGATGTATGGCAAAACCAATACAATGCTGTAAAGTAATTAGCCTCCAATTAAAATAAATAAATTTATATTTTAAAAAAAGAGAAGAATTCATGGTGGAAGAACTAAACCATTAAAGAAAGTCAAATGAGTGGAATCTTAAAAAATGGTACAAATGAATCTATTCACAAAACAGAAATAAAGTCACAGATGTAGAAAACAAACTTATGGTTACCAAGGGAGAAGCAGGGTGATAACCTGGGAGATTGGACTGACATATACACACCACTATATATAAAATAGGTAACTAATAAGGACCTACTGTATAGCACAGGAAATTCTACTCAATACTCTGTAATGACCTATATGGGAAAAGAACCTAAAAAAGGGTGGATACATGTTTGTGTATAACTGATTCACTTTGCTGTACACCTGAAACTAACATAACATTGTAAATCAACTATGCTCCAATAAAGATTAATTTTTAAAAGGAGAAGGGAAATGAGATCAATGACCTGAAGAGAGAGTTACAAAGAAGAGTGAATGAAGTTTTTAAAAAATTTAAAAAGGGAAAAAAACCCACAAGGTCAAATAACTGGGGAGGAAAGAGCAACTGATGAAAAGTCTGCCATAGAGGTTTGGAAACCAAAATGTGGGTGAAGCATGGTAGAGCCAATTCATTCTACAGAACCAGGATTCAAAAGCACCAACGACAGGGACTTCCCTGGTGTTCCAGTGGCTAAGACTCTGTGACCCCAATGCAAGCGCCTGGGTTTGATTCCTGATCGGGGAACTAAGCTCCACATGCCACAGTGAAGCTCCCACGTGCTAAATACATTTTTGTTTTTTTAAAGCACCAAGGAAAGGGCAGGGCAGCCCTAGAGGAGGCCGGGGAGCCAGTTGAAGATGGCTGCACCTTTGCTATACTTTTCTGCAGGCCAGTGCCAGGGAACCTCCCCCTCAGAGGGAATCTGCCTCCTCCTGTGTAGGTTGACTGAGAGGGACTCAGAATGCAGAGGACACAAGACACAGTCAGGGATGGTAGGGGAATTCAGGGAAAGTGCGTGTGCTGAGCAGGGGAAGCTCTCCATGATGTTCCTCTCCCAACCCTCCCCAGGAGGCTGACAGTCAAGCGTGGACAGCAGCCAGGGAAGACTGAAGCAATAGCCTCTGGAGAGGATAAATATCTCTGGACTAAAAACCTGATGTGAAAGTGAGCAGGACAGAACACATTGTCTGTTGAATCCCATTACTCACTCTGCTATCATACTGGTTATTATTGATTCATTTACTGTACCAATAAAGAATACAGAAATTGTGCATGTGCTGAAGTTAGAAGGTATTGTTTGACCCTTGGTCAGGGGATAAGGAAAGTCCAATGACCTCCTAAAAAGTGACTTTCTAAAGATGGCTCAAGATCATTCACTCAAACGAAGAGGTGACCTGGAGAATTAGGTAATAAGAGCTAGAACGATGCTGCTTGTGTTTTGAAGCCCACGATATAAATGTTTTCATTAAGTTGAACTAATATCCAAACATCTTTGACACCTTGCCAATCCCACATGGTTCAAACCACTAAAGAGGGATTCTGTATGACAGGTGGAGAGGGATTGCTCTGGGTTTTGTGACTCTAGGTATCATGTCCTAGCAAAAAATCTCTAAGAAGAAATCTCTAATAAGAAATTACCTGGAGCAGAATTTAACCACAGTGAGATTTAGAATTAAGGATACAAAGGTCTAAGAAATGAAAATCATTCTACTGATTTTTTGTTGTTGTTGTTAACAGGGAATCATTTTATATTTGGTATTTTAAGTATGTATAAGAATTTGGCTAATTATAATTGAAGACCTTGAATTCAAATTTAAAATGTGTATTAACATTTTCTGTTTATATATATCCATGTATATATCTCTATCTCTATTTATCTGTCTGTATCTATCTGGTTCACTACTTGTCTTTGTAAATAAAGTTTTATTGGAACTCAACAATAAAATTAGATAAAATGTGCATTAAATATTTCTTTCAAATTTGTGATTTTAGGTTGAATTAGAACATTTAAGATAACATTAGATTCAGCATAATTATGAATATAATATTTTAAATGTAAAATTATTTACATTCTTAGGAAACTTCTGTTTGTTAGTTCATAAAAATGAAGTATTTAAAAAGAAAGTTGAAAATACATAGAACAAAAATGCCTAGAAATATAGGGAGAACTTAAAAAAATCACAATGAGAGTAAACGTTATTACATCTCTGTCATTATTTGGTATATCAAAGACCTAGAAATAAGCAATGTAAAAAGGATTTAAATATCACAACCAACAATTTAATAGCTCTATGTGATTTTTTAAAAATCGTATGTTTAAAACCTAGCATTTACTTGACCATGAAGAAAATATCAATCCTCTTCAATAAGAGATTTTCCTAGGACTTCCCTGGTGGTACAGCGGCTAGGACTCTGTGTTCCCGATGCAGGGGCCTGGGTTCAATTCCTGGTTAGGGAACTACACCCCACATGCTGCAACCACGTGTTTGCATGCCCCAACTAAGACCTGGAGCAGCCAAATAAATAAATACATAAATATTGAAAAAAAAAACAAGGGATTTTTCATGTCTCATTTTCAGAACACACACATCACAGAAGCAGGCTATTTTGGCATCCCCTTTCCACAGTCCACTCCAAGGGAGATTAAATCAAGCTTCCTCAGGGTAGCAATGAGGCGGGCAGAGAGTGGGAGTGGAGCAGAGGGAACCGGGGCTATCAGTGCCTGCTGGATGCTGACGCATCTGTGTACCACGTGTCTTTGCCGTATTTTCTCAGTTGCCAGCATAGTCCTGTCAAGGCAGCACCCCCAGTCTCACAGGTGATGGAGAGTTATTCTCACTGTTCACTGTTTGGACCATCAGATCCCCATCATCTCCATCCAACAAAGAACCTGCCTTTCACTGGCAGAAGGAGCTTTCCCCTCGGCCCCCAGATATCAAGTCCTCTTTCCCATCTCTGGGTGGCTCCCCTCCACCCCTGCGGTGAAACAGGGACTGTCACACTGACCCACTTCCCAGCAGGAGTGTGAAATGTAACAACTAATTACGAAGGCTAATAAAATATTTACAGAGCCTATAGCACACTCTGGAAGTGCAAGGGCTAACTTAATAAAAACACAATGACAGCCCTGGATAAACAGCACACGGAGCCTAGTGCCGCTCTGGAGAAGGATAAACAACTTGTCGGGGTAATTTCAGGCTCTATTAGATGCTTGCAGCAAATATCACTGTTATCCAAGAGGAGAGAAAAGCTGCCGCACAGGAAATCCTGGGCAAAGGCCACAGCCTAGCCATGCAGATCAACGCGCGTTGATTAAAATGAGCAGTGACCTTTCACGCGAGTGCTGGTGTCTCTGGGCTTTTTCAGAATTCAGGAAGGTAGATGTCAGCTGGCTCCCTGTAACCTTGGACTCAAGCTCCAGGGCCTTGCCTGCTTGGGAAAGAAACCCCTCTCCAGGAATCTGAAACAGAGGCAGCTCTGGGCTGGCCAGGCTTGAGAAAGGAGGGATGGTCTTGATGAAAAGCGGAGTGAATTTGGATCTTTGCAGGGGACAATAAAAGGAGAGAGGAGCATGGCCATGCAAGAAATAAAAAGAAGGCCAGTGTTTCAGAAGGGTCCAGTCAGGAAGAAAGGTCCTGTGCCTGGAGTTTGGTGCAGGGACTAGAGCGAAGGGAAAAGCTGAGAGTACACGTGCCAGACACTGAGGCCCCCCAAGGCCCATGGGCAGACGGAAGCCGCTTTCACCCCAGGGGCTGGAGGAACAAGGGTTGGGGAGGTGTGGCCAAAGCAAAGATGTGAGTGGAGCCATGGAGAAGTAGTTGATGCAGACACATGCCCCAAAGCAGAGCGAAGAGGGGACAAATCCTATGTACCCATCGATTGCATGATGGGTTCTTGGGACACTGAGCAGGGCAGGGGAGGGCTGCCAGGGCCAAGGTCATATGTTCAGCTCACAGCAAGACAGTGGAAGGCAGGGCTGAGCAAGGTCCAGCTAAGAAACAGGATGTTAGGCTCCTAGCGAAGCACAATGGGAAATAGCCTTTGGTTTTTTTTTTGGGGGGGTGGGGTGGGTGGGGTTAATACTCAGCTCTTAATTTCTCTCTTCTGTTCCCCCCACCCCTAACCATTCCCTTTGGGAACCATCGTTCGTCTTCTATGTCTGTGAATCTATTTCTGTTTTGTAAATAAGTACCATTTCTTTAGATTCCACATGTAAGTGATACCATATGATGTTTGAACACATACAGGTTTTTAAGCCAGGGGTGACCTTCCCATCCCATGGGCTAGATCAAGAGAAGGTCAGGAGCGGTGCTCTGGACACCTAGTTCAGCTCCTGAGCCACCTCCCAGGCAGCTGTTACCCGTTGCACACACTGCCCATCAGAAAAAGCCTTTGGGTGAAGGAAGATGGTTTTGGTCATTTAACACGAGTTGTGAGAACTGCGAGGCTGGCAGTTCCCTGGAGTGTGTGAGCTCTCTTTCCCTGAATTTGAGTTCCAGTCTTTCACTGCTTCAAAGACCCAGTGCAAGGGGCAACCTCATTCTAACTGGGTCACCAAATTCTCATACCACACAGGCGTGGAATTCCAGTTATAGAAAGTCACCTTCACTTTCACCACAGGTTACTAAGCCTGACAACAGGGTCAGTGAACGGAGCAATGTGTGAGAGACATCAGAGTATGTGTACCAGTCAGGTGACCCCAGAAAGCAATCTAGAAAGTTCCAGACAAGCCCTGCTTTAGTTTCCCTCCCCAAGCATGGTGTTCAAAATTGTAAACGGTCTCATGAATCAAGTGAAGAGTGTAAGTTCATGGGGTGTTAATTTAATGGCTCACTTGAGTGTTGACTAATTTTGTTCTTGTGACTGTGATAATTTTGGAAACCCCAGACTGGGAGGTGACACTAATTCATTTCCGCTCACTCACTGTTCACAGAACTGAACTGCTGGGAACGGAATTGCTGCGTTCCTGTAGGTGGGCAAGGAGATGAGAGGCATCTCATAAAGCCGCAGAGTCAGGGAAATAATTGGCTCAAAGTTGTCTAATTTGTTAGGGGCAGAACTGGAGCCTCGAATTCAGGACTCCAGGCCAGGGGCTGTGTCAGTGACATGAGGAGAGCCATTTGGTTAATACCATCCCCCCACATCCCATATTCTGTTCGGAGGCACCTTTATCTTTCAAACAGCTGCACAATAATATGTACTCCCACCTCCCATGGCCATGGGGCCTCCCTGGTGGCTCACTGTTAAGAATTCACCTGCAATGCAGGAGCCACAGGCGACGTGGGTTTGATCCCTGGGTCGGGAGGATCTCATGGGAGAGGGCATGGCAACCTACTCCAGCATTCTCGCCTGGAGAATCCCATAGACAGAGGAGCCGGGTGGGCTGCAGTCTATAGAATCGCCAAGAATCAGACACGACTGAAGTGACTCAGCGCACACAAGTGCATGCATGGACATAACACTTTGCTCTGGAGCTCCAAGGCTTATAAGAGCTGATCCTTACTCATGAGCTGTGAGGAGAAGCCCATGGGACTCAACCACTAGATCAGAGAATAAAATGAGGAAATGCATTTTCTGGTGCCTCGCACTCCAGCAAGGCAAGTGTCTTCCGTGACGGTGCTGTTTATCAACGAGTGTGTCTCGCTGCCTTTCCCAGCAGCCCAACCCTGAGAGCAGGATCTCTATCACCCCATCTTCTGTTCAGTGTTGTGTGGGAGGCACTGGAAGACGAAGGGAGGGTACATTCAAGAACTGTGCTCTGTTCCAAAGGCTGTGGCTCTCATGCAGGTCTTCACCCTTCCCTGCCCCACCTCAGGACTAGGGATGCAAAGGCCCCCATGGGTGCTAGCCTCAACCAGTCCTCGCTGGCTTCCTAATCCTGTCCATATCCTCAAAATTCGTCCTTCCTTACATTCTCCTCAGCTACTCCATTTGTGTGTGCCCTCCTTTTCTTTTCTAGATTCTATTTAATCTTGCAGTCATCACTCCATCACTAAGTCATGTACAACTCTTTGCAACCCCATGGACTACAACACACCAGGCTCCCTTGTCCTTCACCATCTCTTGGAGTTTGCACAAATCCATGTCCATTAAGGTGGTGATGTTAGCTAACCATCTCACCCTCTGCTGCCCCCTTTTCCTTTTGCCTTCAATCTTACCCAGCATCAGGGTCTTTTCCAATGAGTTGACTCTTCACATCAGGTGGCCAAAGTACTGGAGCTTCAGCATCAGTCCTTCCAATGAATATTCAGGGTTGATTTCCTTTAGGATTGATTGGTTTGATTTCCTTGCAGTCCAGGGGATTCTCAAGAGTCTTCTCCAGCACTCCAATTACAAAGCATCACTTCTCCAGCGCTCAGCCTTCTTTATGGTCCAACTCTCACATCTGTACATGACTACTGGAAAAACCATAGCTTTGACGATATAAACTTTTGTCAGCAAAGTGATGTCTCTGCTTTTTAATATGCTGTCTAGGTTTGTCATGGCTTTCTTTCCAAGGAGCAAGTGTCCTTTAATTTCATGGCTGCAGGCACCATCCACAGTGATTTTGGAGCCCAAGGAAAAAAAATCTGTCACTGTTTCCATTTTTCCCCATCTATTTGCCATGAAGTGATGGGTCCAGATGCCATGATCTTAGTTTTTTTGAATGTTGGGTTTTAAGCCAGCTTTTTCACTCTTCTTTCACCCTCAAGAGGCTCTTTAGAGTCTCTTCACTTTCTCCCATTAAAGTGGTACCATCTGTGTATCTGAGGTTGTTGATATTTCTCCTGGCAATCTTGGTTCCAGCTTGTGACTCATCCAGCCCAGCTTTTGCATGATGTACTCTGCACAGAAGTTAAATAAGCAGGATGGCAGTATACAGCCTTGTCATACTCCTTTCCCAATTTGGAACCAGTCCATTGTTCCACGTAAAATTCTAACTGTTCCTTCTTGACCTGCATACAGGTTTCTCAGGAGACAGGTAAGGTGATCTTATTCCCATTTATTTAAGAATTTTCCAGTTTCTTGTGATCCATACAGTCATAGGCTTTCTCATAATCAATAGAGCTGAAATAGATGTTTCTCTGGAATTCCCTTGCTTTCTCTATGATCCAACAAATGTTGGCAATTTGACCTCTGGTTCCTCTGCCTTTTAATCTGGTAGTAAACTATATTTCACAGCAAAAAAAAAAAAATCAGTTTGAAAACTCAGGGCCTGTCATAGGCTCTTTGCCCAGCTGTGATCTGGGTACACCTGTGTCTTTGTTACTTCATCCTTTCAAAACTCCTCACTGGGCAGGTTACGGGAGAGGAAATTAGGGGAACTTGGACCTAAGAGGTTGATGGGACATTTGACGCATGGCCTATGCATACAGATTTCTGAATCATGGCAATCGAAAGTATTCTGTCCCACTGTAAGCACAAGTAGGACTGGGCACCAGTGCCAAGCTCATGAGTCCTATACACCTTTCTTCTGTATGGCCTAGAGATTCTTTATTTTTAGCTGATTTTTTAATTGAAGGGTTACTGCTTTACAATGTTGTGTCAGTTTCTACCATACGACAACCCAAATCAGCCACAGTTCTAAAAACCACATGTACCCCAAGGCTCACTGCAGCACTATTTACAACAGCCAGGACATGGAACAGAGATTCGTAAAAGAAGTACGGTATCTAGACCAGTTAGTGTCATTCAGGTAAAACTGAGTGTCAAATTCTAGCACCTAGAGAAGTTTTAGGCACACCACAGGGAATTCAATGCCTGTTTATGGACTAACGAATGAATTCTGAGATCTACCACATCCTACCACGGTTGGCATATGGGGTAAACCCATAGAAGTGTGACTTCTTGAGTGGTATCATGCCCCTGTGTCTCCATGCCTACATGTTCAGGCAATATCTGTAGAATGCAATCAAAGGAGCATTGCCAGGTACCAGCAGAAGCCTGCAATAGGGCCCCTGATTTTCAGCTATCTTTTCTAAGGGAATATACCTTGCTTCTTGAGGCTGGCATTTCATCGCAAGCCACTGATTTTAGCTTCTTAATGGACTAAAAGAAAAAAGGATGAAAGTGATGCTGGGAGATAACCAACAGCAGAGATTGCCTATGTGAACATTTCTAAAAACAAGAGCATCAGCTCCCAGAATGCAATTGCCAGAAACTGCAGGTATGATTCCTTAACCCTTTGCAATGCAGATTGCCAGTGTCTGCTAAGAACAACACAAGGGGAAAAATGCAACCTACCCCATAAATAAAGCATGAGTAAATGCTATGGAGGAGAAAATAATGGGGAAAAAAGAAGAAGAACAAAGGATGAGAAGAGTAAATCTCTGCAGCTACCTCTACCAACTCAAGGTTGCAGAACCTGGAGCACAAGGTGCCAGCAGGAAGCGTGAGGGCTTAGTCATTCAGTTGTGTCTGCCCGCCAGGCTCCTCTGTCCCTGGGATTCTCCAGGCAAAAATACTGGAGTGTGTTGCCATGCCCTCCTCCAGGGGATCTCCCCGACCTAGGGATCAAACCCGAGTCTCCTCCATTGGCAGGTGGGTTCTTCATTGCTGAGCCACCTGGTAAAGACTCAGACTAAAATACTGCTTGTAGGCCACAGGTCATTCTCTCTTTGCGGTTTGGTAATATTTTTCTGCCCCTGAGTCAGTGCCTCTTTTCTTCCCTAACCCTAGGGCTCCAGGGAAATCTTGATAGAGAATCGGATTTGTTTGGCCTCCTAGCCCTCAGGCCTCAGTGGCTAAGCCTGTCCTTGTTTATTAGCTGCTTTTCTGAATGGTCACACTTCATAGAAAAAGGTCCTGTTAGAATGTGTACTTCCTGGAATATGAAAGACATGGATGGGAGAGTTTTTGTGGGTGAGGGGGTGGGAATATAGAAATACTTAAATTTGACTAGAACATATTTAAATACGAAGAGAAAGAAAGAAACTCACATTACAGCACCTGTCTACATAGAAAGAAAGAAAATAGCCGAGAGGTCAGGAAGTGGGCTAGGAGCTCAGGGCCTAAAGCAGTGTGCTTGATCTGAACTTCCTACTGGTCAAATTTTTCTTCCAGGCACTCTCTCTAAAACCCTAGAGAGCCTTCTGCTTTAAGACCTGGTAGTGTGGGCAGGAACTCAGCCTTTACCACATGTTGGCTATTTGAACTGCAGCAAAATGCTTAGGAACTATGAGCTTAAGATTCTTATACATTACTTCTTTTCTCTCTAACTTAAATGAGAGCACACATTTGTGCATTTTGCTTTTCTTATTTAATAGCTCTTGGAGCTCATTCTTAGAAATCACATATGTAACATTATTTAATATTAAAGTTACTTAGTATCTCAAAAAAAAAAGATTCTTCATAGAGAAATTAAAGACACTTATCTTTAAAAGTTGGTCTGAGGATAAAATTAGATAACGTGAGTAAGGATTTCAGATTAGCTAAGGGATGGTATATGATCAGTGCTAAACAAATACACGATTACTCTGCCTTCTTTTTTTATTAATAATATGTATTATGTATTCTGCTGCGCCAGGGCTTAGTTGCAGCATGTGGGATCTAGTTCCCTGACCAGGGATCAGATCTGGGCCCCCTGCATTGGAAGTGCTGAATCTTAGCTACTGGCCCCCCAGGAAAGTCTCTACCCTGTCTTCTGAACTTAATTAATTTAATTTCATATTTCTGAAAACAAGGCAATGTACTCATTCATACATCCATTTATTCAACAAACAGTTATGACAGGGACTTGGGTCTTGGGTACATAACCCAAGCGTAACCTAAGTGATGAACAAATCTAACAGGTTCTTACTCTGAGGGAGTCCCACAGGAGAAAATAAGCATTAATGAAGTTCCACACGAAGAAAGTCTTAGCTACATGTGCTTTAGAAAGAAAAAGAATATGGCCCATGAGACACTATTTTAGACAGATATAAGTTTGTATGTGGAGGAGGTCAGAAAACGCCTCTCTGAAGAAGACACATTTACATTGAAACTAAAGGAATTGTTAAGAGTTTGTTCAGCAAAATCAAAAGGGTGGGTGTAGAAGGAAGAGGAGAACTCTGCAGTAGATCAAGATGTATGAAGACCCTAAGGCAGGAAGAGGATGGTGTGCTCGAGAAACTGTAAAGAGGGTGTCATGGAAGGAGAGCTTTGAGGGACCTAGAGACCGGGGTCCATGACAAAGGAAAAGAGCAGCCACTGTGAGAGGTATGCTGGTGGCATATGCAGTTCTCCTGGGTTCCCTTACCCTACTGCTCTCCACCCGGGTGCCCTTTCCCAGTAAAATCTCTTGCTTTGTCAGCACATGTGTCTCCTCAGACAGTTCATTTCCGAGTGTTAGACAAGAGCCCAGTTTCAGGCCCTGGAAGGGGTCCCTCTTCCTGCAACAAATGGCAACTCTGGTGGGGACTCTTCTTCACTGAGACTGACATCCTGACCACTCGGGGTACTCAGGGGCCAGCTTGCCTGCCAATGGACCAGACCCAGTGGCTGCAACTGGGACCCTTTTTCCCTGGTCTCCTCCTGATGCAAACTGGCCAGAGTGCCCCGACTGGTAAGGAACAAGAGACTTTATTGATCTCTCCCCTCCCCTCTCTCTTTCCTCTCCTTAACCCTTCCTATCCTTCCCTGTTTTTCTAGTCCCCCGGTCCTGGACACAGGCATCTAGTCGAAGGGCCCTCAGCCTGAGCTGAGGATTGGAGACTGATCACCTCCTCTTGGCAGAGAACTCGAATTCTGGTTCTGGTCTGGTCTGGTTTCTGGTAGGGCCGAGTTCCAGTCCTCCCTTCTCTGGAGGCCCAGGGAAATGTCCCATAATGCCTGGGCATCTGTAGGTGGCAGGAGACGTCTGTAAGGCCACCCCTTTTGCCCCCTCTCTCCCGCCTCCTCCCCCTTCTTCTTTCAACCTGGCTTCCTTTCCTCCCTTGAAATCTTTGATGGTAGTACTTGGATTCTTGTATTTAAGGGCTTCCCTGGTGGTGCAGAGGTTAAAGCATCTGCGTGCAATGTGGGAGACCTGGGTTCAATCCCTGGGTCAGCAAGATCCCTTGGAGAAGGAGATGGCAACCCACTCCAGTATTCTTGCCTGGAGAATCCCATGGACGGAGGAGCCTGGTGGGCTACAGTCCACGGGTCTCAAAGAGTCAGACATGACTGAGCGACTTCACTTCACTTTCATGCTGGTGGCCTCAAATGCAGTCAGAAAAGCAGACCAGAGGATTCGTGGCTCTGTGTGCCCCACATTTAGAGATGGCCAGCTCCCACCAAAGATCATGCTTCCAGAGCACAGACTTGTTCCTAGGAAAAGTCTGTCCAGTACAGACACCACTGGATTCCCAAGTCCCTGTATTTAGATGTGGCCATGTGACTGTAAGGGCTTCCCTGGTGGCTCAGTGGTAAAGAATCTGCCTGCAAAGCAGGAGACATAAGTTCAATCATTGGGCTGGGAAGATCCCCTGGAGGAGGGCATGGCACCCCACTCCCATATTCTTGCCTGGAGAATCCCCACGGACAGAGGAGCCTGGAGGGCTACAGTCCATGGCGTCTCAAAGAGTAGGACACAACTTAGCGACTAAACAACAACATGACTATAAATCAGAGTGATGCATGTTAAGACTTTGCAGCAGGTCCACCTTCTTCTCCATATGCCCTCCTTTCCATCCTTCCAGCTAGAAGCAGATGTCTATGACAGGAAGATGCTGGAGTGCAAACTAGAAGAAACTTTGGTCCCTAAATCCTGGGGGGATAGCTACTGGCTGACTAGGGCCATTTACATGGACTGTTCTGGTGCTGTGATGTAAATTTCTCTTGTGTTTCAACTGTTATATAATCTTTTGTTCCATTTATTATGGTACTTAAGCATTACTCTAACTTAGACATTGTACTAAGGAGTTTTTCTTTTATCCTCAAAATGTTATCTTGAGTTCTAAGTGTAATGGGAAGTCACTGAAGGATTCTCAGCAAGGAGCAGGCATGATCTGCTTCCACCACAAAATGATTACTCTGGTTGAACAAGCTGGGAGGGGGTTGGGAGGTTAGAACTGTATAATGAACAAGGCAAGAGATGATGATGGCTAAAACAGTGGTAGCAGCTGAGAGAGAGAAGTTCTAGTGTGCAGGGCTACTCAGACTCAATGATGGGGAGTAGGTGGGTGAATATAACCTTCATGTTCTGATGGAAGCATCTGGCTCCCATGATAGATGGTGGACACAGGGAAAGAGTCCTGGCTGGGGGGGAATGCAGTGAGGGTCAGAATGAGCGGGGCAGAAGCAGGGCACTTCTGCGTCACACTTCTCTGCCAGTCTTTGTGATGGAGCTCACCTCCGTGGGATCCTGCAGTCATGTGACCAGACAGTCTTCAGTCTGGTTAGCATGGGATGCCTTTGCCATACTAAGCAGCAAACCCATCTTCCATTCATTCATTTGCTCATTTGTTCACTCAACCAGGCACTGGGCTAGGGACTGGGAGTCGGGGTGGGAGTGGTCAGCACACAGTTCTGCTCTTGAGGAGCTCACGGCCCTCATCCTCTCCACCTTGAACGGTTAATCTATGTCAATCTATCCCAGAGGGATCAGTAACCAGAAATACATGGCCAGAGGAATCGACAATTCATGAAAATGGTTTCCGACACAGACAGGGTGTTATGAGGGGCAAGGGTGGAAAGGGAGGAGGTTGAGAAATAGAAAGGGCAGAGAAGGACTGTTTTCTCTAAAAATTGACAGTGTTTCTTCCCATACAACTTTCTAGGACACTTAACACGTGCAGGAAAAAAAATCAGGCCCCAGATGCTATGGGACCTCCCCGAGGTGTGACAACCAGAATAGTCTTGGACTCAAGGCCTGCACCTCTGTCACTGCACACCCCGGGATGCCTCCCTGGAGGGGGAAAGTGCTGTTTGTAAGTGAGTTTGGAGGAAAACGGGTGCATGCAGGGACAAAGGAGAGGCTGGGCTGCAGAGGGGCAGAGTGATGCGCCTCACCCGGCCAGGTGCCCAGGGCTGCCTGGCCATCCACCCTGGCTGAGGTCCCAGGGCTTGGAACTGGTCTGATTGGATTTCCAGTATGGAGGCAGAGGGAAACTACAGGCTGTGACCTGCGGAGCCTGGGGGGGAATTCTGTCTCCTGGTCAGGTAGGAGGGTGCTGGGCTGGAAATGAGGACATGCTGACATGGTCAGTGTGTGCAGGCAGTGGACCGTAGGGTCTAGACCTCAGGGCCCCAGTGGATGTATTCCTGGGGGTGCTGTTTAAATCTAGTCAGAAACGATGTCATTTCCTTAGAGCCAGGAGAGTTTAGAAGGATAACCCTGGCATGCGTGTGTGTGTGTGTGCACACCCACAAGCATACATGCATGCTCACATACTTCTACATATACGTGCTCAGGCCGTGCTCCATGCTGGTGTGGAGTTGGATATGGGTAGAGTGGGGCTTCCCAGGTAAAGAACCTGCCTGCCAGTGAGGAAGATATAATAAGATGCAGAGTTGATCCCTGGGTCAGGAAGATCCCTTGGAGGAGGGCATGGCAACCCGCTCAAGTATTCTTGCCTGGAGAATCCCATGGACAGAGGAGCCTGGTGGGTTACAGTCCAAGGGGTCACAAAGTGAAGGACAGGACTGAAGCAGAAGTGTACAGTCTAGAGTTGGAAGCAGGAGAACTTTAGGACAGGAAGCTGGCTACCTGGAAGCTGAGAAAGCCAGCCTGGAAAGGTACTGGTTTCCGCCCATGTGGACTCTCTCTGCAACACTGAGTCTCCCAGTTTTGTTCCCAAGAATCACCACACACAGTTCTTTCTTACATGATTCTTACTTATAACTAGGGAGGTATGTTGCAGATCCGCAGGTGCTTCTAGCTCTCCCGAAGGTGGAAGAGTCTTTGCTAGAAAGAATCAAGGGCAAAACAGACGCTGTGCTATTATTAAACACTTGGATTCCATCTGTGAAAGGTGATCTGTCAAATACAAACACACTTTAACGCTTCCACCTTCTGTAGGACTTTTCGAGAATATATGCTTATAAATTGTGAAAGCTCTGCCTTGATTTTCAGCTTGGAAAAAGTGGTTTCTGTCTCAGCCTATAATGACCATGGATTCCCTGAGGATTATAGCCAAGTTAACACCAAAGTGCTTACGTGATGTGCCAAACACTCTGAAAATACTCTTTTAATCCTCTAACAGCCCCATGAGGTAGGTACTCTTATTGTCCTCATTTTACAGATGCAAGCCACTGAGGCTCTGTGAGGTCAGATAAGCTGTCCAAGGTCACACGACTAGGAGGTGGTCCTGGCAGGATTTGGATCTAGGCTGTCAGGCTCCAGAGGCCATGCTCTTTTTTTTTTCTTAATTTATTTTTAATTGAAGGATAATTGCAATATTGTGTTGATTTCTGCCATACATCAACATGGATCAGCCATAGGTATGCGTATGTCCCCTCACTCTTGAGTCTCCCTCCTCTTCCCACCCCATGGCACCCCTCTGTTGTCACAGAGCCCCGATTTGAGGCCCCCGAATCATACAGCAAATTCCCACTGGCTATCTGGTATATGTTAGTGCATATGCTTCCACGCTACTTTTTCCATTTGTCTCACCCTCTCCTTCTTACCCCTCCACCCCATGTCCGTAAGTCTGTCTTCTATGTCTGTGGTCTCCATTGCTGCCGGCAAACAGAATCATCAGCACCATCTTTCTAGATTCCATAGACGTGCGTTAATATATGATATTTGTTTTGTCTTTCTGACTGACTTCCCTCTGTATAACAGGCTTCAGGTTCATCCGGAGAAGCCCTGCTCTTGACCATGCGCTTCTGCTTCCGTGGACAAGAGCGGCCTCTGCTCTGCCGTGCTGCGTTGAATGGTTTCCAGGCTGTGTCCTGTGCTAAGTAGAGACCTTCTGGGAGGCGCTGTTTCCAGTTTCTCATCACTCCTCCAGCTGGAGGCCCAGCAGCTGGCACGCGGGAGAGCCCACGAGGGCTTGTTATATGTCTGCTGTTGGGACTGGTGAGGCTGGCCAAGGTGACCTGTCCCTTCTCCTGGCCCAGCAGCAGCACTTGGGACTCTGCGCACGGCGACCGCATCCACAGCGCCTCACCCCGTGACGGCTCTCCCTCCACAGTCTAATCCCTTCTTGACAAGCTCCGCTGGCAGACGGAATCCTGGTGCACCACCGTGGGCATCTGTCACCGCTCTGCCGGGCCAACAGGAAATGAGCCTGTGGCACCGAACAGTAAACACATTATCTGGGCTGGGCACCAGAGCCGGCTGTGGGCGCTCCTTACCTCCGCCACAAAACTCCCCCCAGTTCTAACGAGGGGTTTAGCCAGCGAGCCTGCGGCCAGTTTCACTGTGTTCCGTTCATTCCAGGAGCACAGGAGGTAAAACCCATCGGTGTGGCAGATACTGGATTCAATTTAGAGATTCAGACGCAGACACTTTCCTGAGTGGGGAAGAAAGAGTTCACGTGGCTTGGATTTGCTCCAGAATGTTGCCCTGAGGCCAGACAGGAATGAGAGAAATAGACGGGCCCTTTCCATTTTGCTAGTAGACTTGGAAGAGAAGGGAATTCACTTTTAGAGATTTTAAAGTCCTAACCACATTTTCAAAATGGTGGATCTTTCCCTTCAATTTTAATTTTTTAAATTGAAGTTTAGTTCATTTACAATGTTGTGCTAGCTTCAAGTGTACGGCAAAGTGATTCAGTGATACACATACATTCAGTTACACACATAGATATGTATTCTTTTTCAGATTCTCTTCCATTATAGGTGGTTATAAGATACTGAGTAGAGTTCCTGTGCCATACAGTGGGTCCCTGCCGTTCACCTATTGTATATGTAGTCATTTATATCCATTGGGCTTCCCAGGTGGTGCTAATGGTAAAGAACCCACCTGTCAGCGCAGGACATGTAAGAGCCATGGGTTTGATCCCTGGGTTGGGAAGATCCCCTGGAGGAGGGCACGCCAACTTCAGTATTCTTGCCTACAAAATCCCATGGACAGAGGAGCCTTGCAGGCTACAGTCCACAGGCTCGCAAAGAATCAGACATGACTGAAGTGACTCAGCACACACACAGGCATGAGTGTATCTGTTAATCCCCAACTCCTACAGAAATGGTGGCTCCTGATGCATCAAGAAAGCTAAAAGAGGCAGAAGGGTGAGTTACATTTGCTGGTCTCCTCCTCTGTATCAGGTTTTTGCATAGGTTCCTTTAAAAGTCCCAATACGTTTACAAAGTGACTATTTTGAGGTGCACACAGATGAGCATGAGATTCGGAGGTTACGTAACCCGCCCAGTGCTGCATGACCAGCGGGTCACAGAACAAGAATATAAACCAAAGTGCGTGCGACCCCAAAACTCACAGCGCTCCTAGCACACAACACAGCCACAGACCTCTTCTTCACTGAGCTACCTACAAAGAATGACTGAAATTAGTTTCAAAAAAATTCTTTTTTCTATATCGCTGCAAGAGATGTCTCTGACCTTTCAAAACACCACAAGCATATAAAGAAAAGTCTTCTATTTTGAACACATAACACCTGTTCTGAGATGTATATGGTAAACAGCACACTGGTATGTTGTATTTTTTGGAAATAGCATAATTTTGAAAAGCTCTACTGAACTAATTTAACAGAAATTAACCGTACCAAGTAAAAGTAAAGGAAGTTACAGCTGTTCCATTTGGTGTTTCAAAATTTTTCTTTCTGACCGAAGCTAACAAGCCACTGAGTCAAACAAGGAGACGTTAACTATTAACTTCGGGGTGAAAAGTCAATGGTTAGCACATTCTCAGTACTACCCTGCCCACACTCCAGCAAATATTAACATACACGGACAAGGACACTTTCCTATAACTGGACAAGGGGGTTGTATACATTTGAAAAACACCAGCAGCGAAGGCTAGGCTCTTGTGTCACAGAGGCCCCACAAAGTGGCTTGCTTAAAGTCAGGGGGCCAGTTAGAACTGGGATCCCAGAGGAAAGCGGTCCCTGGCACCCCGCTCTTGTGTGATGGTTGGGTGGTTTTGTCCTGCTTAGACAGAACTACAGTACCTGGCGTGACTGCATCCATGTACAAAACAATGATGAGCTCATTATCCTCTTAGAACTAACGTCCCATCTAAAGGAAAAACAAATTCACAGCCCACTCTGATCTTTTGCCTCAGTAGTACGTACAGTCTGGGGCTAACGTGACTACTGATACCATAACTTTCTCGCTTGAGTCTGTGGACTGATCTTCTAGAAGGAGATTGCTACTTAGTAGAGAATGCAAGGAATGATGTCCAACTGAGCTGAGTCCACAACTTAGCACTGCCCGTGGGCGGCTGAGTGCCAGGGCAGGTACTGTATCTCCTTTTGGATCTCAGCTTTCCTACTGATGAAAAAATAATGATGTGTGATAACCCCCATGTGTAGACGGTTGAGCACTGTCCCTCCCTAATTCATGTCCACTGGGTCCCTCAGGATGTAACTAATCTCAACTTGGAAACAGGACCTTCGCAGAAGCAATTAGCTAACAATCAGGATGAAACAGACGGGATTCAGGTGGACCCTAAATCCAATGACAGATAGGCTTATGAGAAGAGGACAGGATGCAGAGAGAGACAGCCGTGTGAAGACAGGGGCAGTGACTGGAATTATACTGCCACGAGCAAAGGAACTCCAAGAACCATCAGAAGCTGGAAGAATTGCAGGAGGATCCTCCCCAGAGCCTTCAGAGGGAGCATGCCCCACCAACACCCTCATCTGGGACCTCTGGCCTCCTCGATTGTGAGAGGAGAAAATTCTGTTGTTGAAACCACCACTTTGATAATTTGTTCTGGATCCCAAGGAGACTCAGATACTATGCCAAGGGCTCAGTAGGGTGCCCATCATGGGGAGAATAACGGATAAATAATGGATAAATGCCTATGCTCAGTTGGAAGATAGAAGATGTTCCAGGTGAAGTTTGGGGCAAGCCCCAAAGGAGCTCTAGGCAGAATGTTGAAAGTGTCCGCTGGCTCTTAGTGGCTACAGATGGTTAAGTTACCACAAGAAAGAAATGGACTCAAAAGAGAACTGGCCAGTCTGGAAGTCAATTTTAGAGGGAATACAGAAAGGCTTGACTTGAAAAATTAAAATTCTCTAGGCTCTTGAGTAAGGAAAAGATGGTCAAATTAATACACCACCTCATGGTCAGATCAAATCAAGGATGTGATTATGAAACACTGAAAGAATCAAGGTATTCCTGGTAAGTCCACTCAGCCAGACAGAAGCGCTTTCAGAAATTTTAAGGACAACGTCCCACAGTGGATCATGTATTCAAAATGGCAGTGATTAAGTCTGCTGAGACAGCCTTGTTTTACAAAGGATCGTGGATTTGACCTTGTCTGTTCAGATAAACAGAATGGGGTCTGGAACACAATCTATACTTGTTCAGTGAATGGGTGTATTAATGAATGGGCTAGAAGGAAAACAAGTCTAGAATAAAATGATATATCTGGAGGTTGCATTCTAAATGGGGGACAAAGACATATACAAGTAAATAGAAAAAACAAAACCAAAAAGGATTTCAAGGTTGCAGATGCTACGAAGAAAACAGATAAAGGGACAGAGAGTGGCCAGATCTGGGGGGCTGATGAGAGGCTGTATTAGACTGGCTAGTCAGGAAAGGCTTCTCTGAGGAGCTGACACTTTGTGACCTGAACAATGAGAAGGAACAAGGCTCTCCGAGGGGAGACTCTCCCAGGCAGAGGCACTGACAGGTATAAATGTCTGAGGTGGGATGAAGGGTGGGTTTTATAGTTTATGTTGGCAGCGGAGGAAAACTCAGTTCTAGATGATGATATTTCTTGGGATTCGATGGGGACCGGCCTGTTATCTGAATACCCTTGGAGGCATTTTTGTTTGGTGG
>SJYQ01096185.1:152890-185872 GCA_006410935.1 Redunca redunca | reverse complement strand
CATGGTGAGCTCTCACACAGTGGCCATGGTGATTTTCATTACACTTAACCGAGTCGATTCCCTGCTTAAAATCCTAGAATTGTTTCTGTGATGGTTGGATTAAATTCCAAACTGCTCCCTTTGGCTTACAAGAACCGTTACGATTTGGCCTCTGCCTGCCTCTCAGATCTCTTTCTGCCCCAGTCTTGCTTTTTTCCCTCACAGGAGCCCAGCCTTTGCACTCACCCCTTTCTCCTCCTAGAATGCTCTTCCCCTACAGTTCTCCATGGCTCCTTTGCATTACTTCGGGTCATTAAAACTTACCTTTTCAGTAAGACCTTCCCTGAACACTCAGGCACTCTCTGGCACATCACACTTTTACTTTTACACATCTTACTTTTTTTTTTTCTGCATAATATTAACGTTATTAATTTTAAAATTTAACTTAATGTATTTATTTATTCTTGGCTGTGCTGGGTCTTCACTGCTGTTCGGGCTTCTCTCTAGTTGTGGTGGGCAGGAGTTACTCTTCGTCGCAATATCCAGGCTTCTCATTGTGGTGACTTCTCTTGTTGTGGAGCACAGGCTCCAGGGCATTCGAGCTTCAGTAGTTGCAGCACACAGGCTCAGTCTTTGTGGCTCTCGGGCTCTAGAGCACAGGCTCGATAGTTGTGGTACATGGGCTTAGTCGCTCCTTGGCATGTGGGATCTTCCAAGACCAGGGATCAAACCCATGTCTCCTGCAGTGGCAGGCGGATTCTTTACCCCTGAACCACCAGGGAAGCCCTGTTTAAATTTTTATTGAAAATAAAAATTTCTTCCTGCTCTAAAAGGGTGAACATCTTTTAGGGATTGCCCCACTGCTGATTTTTTTAAAAATTTTTACTGGAGTATAGTTGATTTACCATGTTGCATTAGTTTCTGCTGTACAACAAAGTGAATCAGTTACACTCTTTTTTAGATTCTTTTCCCATATAGGTCATTACAGAATACTGAGTAGAGTTCCCTGTGCTTTACAGTAGGTCCTTCAGTTCAGTTCAGTTCAATTCAGTCACTCAGTCGTGTCCAACTCTTTGCGACCCCATGAATCGCAGCACGCCAGGCCTCCCTGTCCATCACCAACTCCCGGAGTTCACTCAGAATCACCTCCATAGAGTCGGTGATGCCATCCAGCCATCTCATCCTCTGTCGCCCCCTTCTCCTCCTGCCCCCAATCCCTCCCAGCATCAAAGTCTTTTCCAATGAGTCAACTCTTCGCATATATATAGTAGTATGTACATGTCAATCCCAATCTCTCAGTTTTTCCCTCCTCCCTCCAACATTTAATTTGTTTGTTTTTACTGTTTATTAGAATGGGAGCCCCAGGAGCATAGGGACAAGAACAGCGCCTGGCTCTAAACAAATGCTCATTAGATACGCATTGGATGAATGAATGGAAGTTGGGGCTGGACTGTGAAGAGTGGGCAGTCTTCCAGGACTCGGAAAGAAAATGGACAAAGGTATAACGTCAGGAGTAAGCACAGCCTGTCCCAGGAATGGCCCGCTCAGCTTCAGTGGAGGGCTAGTTGGAGCCTAGAGGCAAAAGAGGTTGGGGACACAGACTGGGTCTAGATTGTGAAGCTCCCTGAAAGTTAGACTAGGAATCAGAACTGCATCCTGCAAGGTTACAAGAAGCCATCTGAAGCCCTTTGAGCTGAGGGGTGGCCTAATTAAAACTGTCTTTTGAGAAAATTAATCTAGAGTCTGCTGCAGAAGGGATTGAAGTAAGACCAGCTGCCTAATTTGTAGGACCCAGTGCAAAACGAAAATGTGGAATCCCTTATTCAAAAAGGGGAAAGGACTTCCCTGGTGCTCCAGTGGCTAAGACACTACACTCACTGTGCAGGGGGCTTGGGTTCCATCCCTTGTCAGGGAATCAGATCCCACATCCCGCAAGTATAGGTCCTACATGCTGCCTCCAAGGACCTCCTGATAAGAATCCCTAGTGCCACAACTGAGACCTGGCACAGTCAAATAAATAAATATTTTTGAAAAAAGGTTGGAAAAAACTGGTCTTCCATTTAGTAAACTGGAGAATTCCATATACAGAGGAGCTTGGTAGGCTATAGTCCATGGGGTTGCAAAGAGTCAGACATGACTGAGCCACTAACACTTTCGCTTTTCACAAGGTACTAAAATATAAAATGCTTTCCTTTCTTCCATGATTCTTCTCATGACTTTTCATGGTGTTTTAATTTATTTAATGTTATTTTAAATAAAGAAAATAGCATTTTTTAACCTTCAGCTTACTAATGACTGAAATGAAAACAGAATTGTGGGTTGCCCCAATTTTCCCTCTCTGTCATCATTGCCAGAAGAAGTGGTTGGCTAAAGCATCGAATTAATGTGACTGGGAATGGATATGGTAGGATGCCTCCCATCATCCATGTCTCCTAGAAGACCATTGTCTTCTTTCTGGATTCAAAGCAAGTTCTGTTTCAAATGGAACGGTAGCCTCTCAGCTGTCAGCCCCTACACTTATTCAGGTGTAAACATGACATGCTTATCTTGTACTCACTTTGAGTCTCACTGAACTCCCATACATGGTGGGTCCATCAGAGTTCCGTGCCAACTCTTTGTGATCCCATGGACTATATAGTCCATGGAATTCTCCAGGCCAGAATACTGGAGTGGGTAGCCTTTCCTTTCACCAGGGGATCTTCCCAAACCAGGGATTGAACCCAGGTCTCCCTCATTGCAGGCAAATTCTTAAGCAGCTGAGCCACAAGGGAAGCCCTCTGTGCTCATGGAGCATCCCAAATGGCATGTTAGGCTTATCTCCTCTACTCACACATATGGGCTGTTGTCCCGTTGGGCAAAGCACAAGTTCAAAGGTAAAATTATTAAGAAATCCAAGATGGTGGCCACAAAGCACAAGACCAAGCACAAGGCAATTCTGAGCCTGGGCCTTTGAAACAGGAGGGAAGAGGGCAGGACACTTTAAAAGAAGGACATAACCCAAGGACATGACATAACTAATTAGAATAAAATAACTCCAAGATGGCTGACTTCCACTAGACCTTGAGCCTCTGAAAGTGTTAGTCTCTCAGTCGTGTCCAACTCTTTGTGATCCCATGGACATAGTCCTCCAGGCTCTAATGTCCATGGAATTCACTAGGCAAGAATACTGGAGTGGGTAGCCATTTCCTTCCTCAAGGGATTGTCCCAATGCAGGGATAGAACCTGGGTCTCCTGCACTGCAGGAGGATTCTTTACTGTTGAACGACCAGCAAAGAGCCTCAGTATATGCTCACTGTAACACATCTGCAAGGTAAGTGACACACCCACCAGTGCCATGACCTTTCTGAGGACAACAATCAAAGATTAAAAAGTGGGCAGTGGCCCAGTTCCTGGAAATCCCCACCTCTTCCCCGGAAATAGAATAATCCTCCCACTCATTGACTTCCCTGGTGGCTCAGATGGTAAAGCGTCTGTCTACAATGAGAGAGACCTGGGTTCAATCCCTGGGTTGGGAAGATACCCTGGAGAAGGAAATGGCGACCCACTCCAGTACTCTTGCCTTGAAAATCCCATGGACGGAGGAGCTTGGTACAGGCTACTTATCCATGGGGTCACAAAGAGTTGGGCATGACTGAGCGACTTCCCTTCCCACTAATTAGCCTGTGAAATCGCCCAGCCCACAAAACATCAGTCAGTTCAGTTCAGTCGCTCAGTCATGTCCAACACTTTGTGACCCCATGGACTGCAGCACGCCAGGCTTCCATGTCTATCACCCACTCCCGGAGTTTACTCAGACTCACTCACATCCATTGAGTCAGTGATGCCATCCAACCATCTCATCCTCTGTCATCCCCTTCTCCTCCTGCCTTCAATCTTTCCCAGCCTCTGGGTCTTTTCAAATGATCAGTTCTTCATATCAGGTGGCCAAAGTATTGGAGTTTCAGCATCAGTCCTTCCAATGAACACTTAGGACTGATCTCCTTTAGGATCGACTGGTTGGATCTCCTTGCAGTCCAAGGGACTCTCAAGAGTCTTATCCAACATCACAGTTCAAAAGCATCAATTCTTCAGCGCTCAGCTTTCTTTATAGTCCAACTCTCACATCCATACGTGACTATTGGAAAAACTATATCCTCAACTAGACGGACCTTTGTTGGCAAAGTAATGTCTCTGCTTTTTAATATGCTGTCTAGGTTGGTCATTACTTTTCTTTCAAGGAGGCTACACTCACCATCTGCAGTGATTTTGGAGCCCAAGAAAATAAAGTCTCTCACTGTTTCCATCGTTTCCCCATCTATTTGCCATGAAGTAGAGATCTCTTCAAGAAAATTAGAGATACCAAGGGAACATTTCATGCAAAGATGACCACAATAAAGGACAGAAATGATATGGACCTAACAGAAGCAGAAGATATTAAGAAGAGGTGGCAAGAATACACAGAACTGTACAAAAAAATCTTCATGACGCAGATAATCATGATGGTTTGATCACTCATCTAGAGCCAGACATTCTGGAATGTGAAGTCAAGTGGGCCTTAGGAAGCATCACTACGAACAAAGCTAGTGGAGGTGATGGAATTCCAGTTGAGCTATTTCAAATCCTAAAAGATGATGCTGTGAAAGTGCTGCACTCAATATGCCAGCAAATTTGGAAAACTCAGCAGTGGCCATAGGGCTGGAAAAGGTCAGTTTTCATTCCAATCCCAAAGAAAGGCAATGCCAAAGAATACTCAAACTACGGTACAATTGCACTCATCTCACACACTAGTAAAGTAATGCTCAAAATTCTCCAAGCCAGGCTTCAGCAATACGTGAACTTCCAGATATTCAAGCTGATTTTAGAAAAGGCAGAAGAACCAGAGATCAAATTGTGAACATCGCTGGATCATCAAAAAAGCAAGAGAGTTCCAGAAAAACATCTATTTCTGCTTTATCTTCTATGCCAAAGCCTTTGACTGTGTGGATCACAATAAACTGTGGAAAATTCTGAAAGAGATGGGAGTACCAGACCACCTGACCTGCCTCTTGAGAACCCTGTATGCAGGTCAGGAAGCAACAGTTAGAACTGGACATGGAACAACAGACTGGTTCCAAATCGGGAAAGGAGTAAGTGAAGGCTGTATATTGCCATCCTGCTTATTTAACTTATATACAGAGTACATCATGAGAAACACCGGGCTGGAAGAAGCACAAGCTGGAATCAAGATTGCTGGGAGAAATAATCAGTAACCTCAGATATGCAGATGACACCACCCTTATGGCAGAAAGTGAAGAACTAAAGAGCCTCTTGAAAGTGAAAGAGGAGAGTGAAAAAGTTGGCTTAAAGCTCAACATTCAGAAAACTAAGATCATAGCATCTGGTCCCATCACTTAATGACAAATAGATGGGGAAACAGTGGAAACAGTGAGAGATTTTATTTTGGGGGCTCCAAAATCACTGCAGATGATGAGTGCAGCCATGAAATTAAAAGACGCTTGCTCCTTGGAAGGAAAGTTATGACCAACCTAGACAGCATATTAAAAAGCAGAGACATTACTTTGCCAACAAAGGTCCGTCTAGTCAAAGCAATGGTTTTTCCAGTAGTCATGTATGGATGTGATAGTTGGAGTATAAAGAAAGCTGAGCACTGAAGAACTGATGCTTTTGAACTGTGATGTTGGATAAGACTCTTGAGAGTCCCTTGGACTGCAAGGAGATCCAACCAGTCCATCCTGAAGGAGATCAGTCCTGAGTGTTCATTGGAAGGACTGATGCTGAAGCTGAAACTCCAATACTTTGGCCATCTGATATGAACAGCTGATTAATTTGAAAAGACCCTGATGCTGGGAAAGATTGAGGGCAGGAGGAGAAGGGGATGACAGAGAATGAGATGGTTGGATGGCATCACTGACTCGATGGACATGAGTCTGAGTAAACTCTGGGAGTTGATGTTGGACATGGAAGCCTGGTGTGTTGCGGTCCATGGGCTCACACAGAGTTGGACACGACTGAGTGACTGAACGAACTGAACTGAGCTGATGGGACCGGATGCTATGATCTTAGTTTTCTGAATGCTTTTTCACTCTCCTCTTTCACTTTCATCAAGAGGCTCTTTAGTTCTTCACTTTCTGCCATAAGGATGGTGTCATCTGCATATCTGACGTTACTGATATTTCTCCTGGCAATCTTGATTCTAAGTTGTGCTTCATCCAGCCTGGCATTTCACATGATGTACTCTACATATAAGTTAAATAAGCAGGGTGACAATATACGGCCTTGACGTACTTCTTTCCCATTTTGGAACCAGTCTGTTGTTTCATGTCCAGTTCTAACTGTTGCTTCTTGACCTGCATACAGATTTCTCAGGAGGCAGGTCAGATGGTCTGATATTCCCGTTTAAGAATTTTCTAGTTTGTTGTGATCCACACAGTCAAAGGCTTTTGCTTAGTTAATAAAGCAGAAGCAGATTTTTTTTTCTGGAACTCTCTTGCCCTTTCAATGATCCAACAGATGTTGGCAATTTGATCTCTGGTTCCTCTGGCCTTCCTCAGTGATCAATGCAAAGAAATGGAGGAAAACAATAGAATTCGAAAGACTAGATATCTCTTCAAGAAAATTAGAGATACCAAGGGAACATTTCATGCAAAGATGGGCTCAATAAAGGACAGAAATGGTATGGACCTAACAGAAGCAGAAGATATTAAGAAGAGGTGGCAAGAATACATAGAACAACTATACAAGAAAGATCTTCATGACTCAGATAACCACGATGGTTTGATCACTCACGTAGAGCCAGACATCCTGGAATGTGAAGTCAAGTGGGCCTTGAAGCATCACCGTGAACAAAGCTAGTGGAGGTGATGAAATTCTAACTGAGCTATTTCAAATCCTAAAAGATGATGTTGTGAAAGTGCTGCACTCAATATGCCAGCAAATTTGGAAACTTAGCAGTGGCCACAGGACTGGAAAAGGTCAGTTTTCATTCCAATCCCAAAGAAAGGCAACGCCATAAAATGTAGCCACCCCATATTTTGGGGCCTCTCACCTCTGAGATGGCCCACACTCTGTGGAGTGTATTTCTTTTTATCCGTTTCTTATCTATCACTTTATTTCTCACCAAATTCTTTCTGCACTGAAACACAAAGATCTTGATCCTCACTAAGTCCAGACTCAAGGTGAGTCATTCTAATTAAGACAGTGTGAGTTACATGGCTTCACCTTGTTTGACTGAGCAGATCCTGAGTCCATGAAACCTGCCCTGACCTGCAGGGGGAAAGTTTGAAGGGGAGGATGCTAGAACAGGAATTGTTGGGGAATAGAGCCAAGAGTGTAAGGTTAGAGTTGAAAGAAGAAAAATGTCTCCAAGGAAAAGTGACAAGATTTGAAGAGACATGAAAAGACAATGAATCTTAACAGGAGGTCTTTAGAGGCCCTTGCATTTCAGATTGTGGAAGCCCTGTTGAGAACTTCAACTTAACCTCTCTAGGGCTGGGTTGCACAAGGTCTCTAGCAGGTACTCAATAAATGTTTGTTGACAAATGGGCAAATGAGGAGGGGAGTGCAGAAAGCGGGGTCAGGGGGTGGGTTGTAGGAGGAGACAAAACACCTAAGCATATGGGGCTCCAAGGCTGGGGTCTCAAGGCAGGGCTGGGGGCTGGGGAAATGGTGTTGGAGGGGCTTCAGAAAGGTGTGGGAAGGCAAGG
Source organism: Redunca redunca (assembly GCA_006410935.1). Classification (NCBI taxonomy): domain Eukaryota; kingdom Metazoa; phylum Chordata; class Mammalia; order Artiodactyla; family Bovidae; genus Redunca; species Redunca redunca. The sequence goes on along the minus strand of SJYQ01096185.1, from coordinate 178,211 downwards.
AAGCCCCCAGCCTTGGTAAGAACCAGATGTTGGGAGAAGAGGTTGTGGGACTGGAGAAGGAGGTGTTGGGGACATTGGCAGCATCTCCTTCGAGGGGAATTTCCGTCCTGTGGTGGCCTCTATGGGTCTCCTGGTGGCGTGTTCTAACCTCCAGCCCCGCTAGTGTATATCCTGGCTAGTCTCTTCGATCTATTTTTCTTGATCTCTGGCTCCTCCGTTAGTCTCACATTCTGCCCTGTCTCCAGGATCTTAGTATCTTTCTAACTCTCTGCCTGGGGCCCCTATCTCAGCATATATCTGCTCTCTGTCTGCCGTGTCCCTCCGGGGTTATCTTTCCATTTTGCCCCGACACGCCTTGTATCTTCTCCACCCGTCCAGATCCTGTCCAGTATCTGCGGTGGGAGCAGGGGAGAGACTTGGTGTTGAGGAGTCGTCAGGGGGCGGGCCCAAGCCCTTTCTCCAAATTTGCATATGCATGAGGTCGCCCAGGCCAGAGAGAGGAGGCGGGGCTTCTGGGGGCGGGGAAGGGGGCGGGCACCCTAGGAGCCGCCGAGTATAAAGACCGCGCGCCGCGGCTGCTAGCCCCGCACTGCCGAAGAGCGGAGCCTCCGCCCGTAGGACCCCTATCCCTGCCTGTCCCCACAACTGCGCGTCCGTCCCTACCCCATCCCCGTGGCCGAGCCACCTTTGGTGTGGCGGTCTCCACTCGGCAGAAGAGTCTTGAATAGTCACCCGACTCCTCTCCACAGCCTCTTTGCATCTCGGGTTTCGGGGCGGCCCCCTCCCCCACCTCTCCCTGCCTCTTTGCACCCCGATTTTTCTGCGCTTCGCTCGGGTTTTGCAGCCGTCTATTTTTGCATCCCTTTTCGTTTTGCTTCTGGGAGGTCTAGGGGGTGAAGCTGCGCTCGCACCCCTTCGCCTTTTTATCCTCCCCTGCTCGGACAACCCCCCTTTTCGTTGCAGTGGGGGGGGCCTAGGATCTGTTCGTCTTACGCCGCGCCGCCAGCACCCCGCAGCGTGTGGCTTTGCGCCCCGGAATTGGCAGCGGCTGCATATCTGGGGGGGGGGTCTCCCTTGGCCCCGCTGCCTTTGCTCCCCGCGCGTTCCGGTGCGTGAGGGGGCTTCAGCGCGCCGCACCCCGGCTTCTCCATAGTCCCCCGCCCCGCGCGGGACTTGCCCCCCGCCGTCAAGATGGTCATCCAGAAAGAGAAGAAGAGCTGCGGGCAGGTGGTTGAGGAGTGGAAGGAGTTCGTGTGGAACCCGAGGACGCACCAGTTCATGGGCCGCACAGGGACCAGCTGGGGTATGCGGGGCCGGTCATGCGAGGGGCGGGAGGCGGGGGGATCCGCCTGGCGACGCCCGGGGAGGACGAGGTCCTGCGGGCGCAGCCCCAGCTCCCTTCCCGGGTTGCCGGCGTCCGGCCCCCCTGCCGGGCTCCAGGCTGGGAGGGGGCCGAGTCGCCGGTCTAATCTCCCTGGCTGGCCGCTGCGGAGGCGTAGAAAGTAGGTCACTGCCGCCTTCCCGCCCCCCGCGGAGCCCCCTCGCGCGGGGGGTCGCGGGCTCTGCGCGCGTGTGCTCGCCGCGGCGCTTGCGCTCCCTATCGGGGGCCGGTCAGCTCCACACGGTCGCCCCCCTTCTCCAGAAGAGCGCCCCTTCCCTCCCTCTGAGTCTCACTAGCTGGCCAGGCCCTTCTATTTTTAGCTCGTGCCCACCCCTTGGACCCTGGGAACATTCATAAGGGGGCGGGTCTTGGAGAGGTGGGGTGTGTGTTGGAGAGGGTTCTTCACAGCGGAAGTTGTCTGGATCCCACTGCCTCTTGTTTTGGAGCCTTCTGTGACTGCTTTGTGGGTGGGGGGCTGTGGGGCTGGGGTGCCACTGGGAGGTGTTCGGGGATGGGTGTTGGGCTCAGATGTCACAAGCGGAGGGAGTGGTCACTGGTGGTGAGATGTGTACATCATCCGGGCCCTGTGTCTCAGGGCTTGAATGGCCTGGCACCTTCCCCACCCATACCTTGGAGGTGGTGTGTGGGACCACATATTCAGGAGATGTGGAGGGACTTGTGTCTGGTTGAGGGTCTGGTACTGGGCATAGATGCCAGTGAAGGGTGGATTTCTTCCAAAATGGATTTTCAAGCTGGGAAGTTGAAGCACAGATGTTGTGTGACACAATTTACAGTTCATCCATGCTGACTGAATGCTGTTCCCATTAGCCCACCCCGCCAAGGGGCCCTTGAAGTGGGTCTGGTGCAGTCCTTATGCAGGAAACGTGAAGTCCAGTCCGTGCGATTGGAGAGGTCCTTGAGTCCTTGGGAAAATCTGGGGAGGCTTGGGGAAGTGTCTTCTGAGATGGAAGGACTTGAGATCTGGGGGAATGGAAACAGCAGGTACTCACACTAGGCTGAGGAGTGACAGTGACTTGTCACGTCCACCAAGAGTCCACCAGGCTCTCTGCCTGGAAGGCTGTGGAAAGTCTTCCTTTACACCTGCTTCTGCCCTGAGTGCTGAGTGTGAGCTGGGGGTGGGGTGACTGTTGAAGGGTCTGGACAGCTGTCTCTGAGAGACTTTGTAGCTTTGGCCGGAGCCCCATTCAAGGTTCATCTCTTGTAGGGCTCAGAGAGAGAAGATTTTGCTGTTTGAGTGTGAGGGTCCACACCCTCACACTCAAAGGGTTTGAGAGTTTGGTGGTGAATTGGGGCCAGTGCCAGCTTGAAAAGTCATCGTGCTGGACAACTTCAAGCATGAGTACCCATATAACAGTAACAGATGGTGTGCCTTTTCAGGGCCATGAAGGCTGACAAGTTGAGAATGTAACTTGTGGCAAAGTGACTGTGGCCTATAGTAGGGGTTGTCCAAGCAACAAGAGTTTAGGTTTCTTGTGTCCTCCACAAAATTGGACTCCACTGTGCTGTAGGACCAGAAAGGGCTGGGAGCCATGGCTGGAAGCCAGACACACTGCCTTTTTCCAGCTTGTCTCCTTTTGCTCCCAGGGGAAGGCTCCCTGGGGCTCTAGGATCCTTTCCTAGGCAGAACCTCTGAGTCGGAGAGGGGCACGTGGCAACAGGACAGGTCGTGGATGGAGACCTGTCACCTGCTGACCCTGTTTCCTCCTCTTTAGCCTTTATCCTCCTCTTCTACCTCGTCTTCTATGGCTTCCTCACCGCCATGTTCACCCTCACCATGTGGGTGATGCTGCAGACGGTCTCTGACCACACCCCCAAGTACCAGGACCGATTGGCCACACCAGGTGAGTGATGAGACTCCCCCACCAGCCACGCTCACTACTCTGGTGCCCCCAAGCCTCCCAAAGGAACTTGCAGGTTGAGAACTGTCAGCTCTTAGAGATTTGATTCTGATAAGCCAGTCACCACATGCTGGGCAGTTCTTTTTGAAGGCCGCCTTCACATCCCCCATAGCTGAGAGCTGTGTGATCTGGGGAGGTGGCAGAGGGTCACAGATCTCCCTCCCCGGAAAGCGATCTCAGATCTTCCCGTCGTCCCTCACCCTGGTGTTCCCCATGTCCATCTTCTTCCCTCTTTGTGTGCTCCTTCGTCTTACGTATACCCCCTCGTTCTTGCCTCTGCTGACTAGGGTTGATGATTCGCCCTAAGACTGAGAACCTCGATGTCATTGTCAATGTCAGTGACACTGAAAGCTGGGACCAGCATGTTCAGAAACTCAACAAGTTCTTGGAGCGTGAGTACAGGGTCGATGGCTATGCAGGACTTTGGGCAGGGGGTTGGGGACCCTGGGAGCAGAACACGAGGTCTGTGACTCTCTCTCACCCACCTCCTTAGCTTACAATGACTCCATCCAAGCCCAGAAGAATGATGTCTGCCGCCCTGGTCGTTATTACGAACAACCAGATAATGGAGTTCTAAACTACCCAAAACGTGCTTGCCAGTTCAACCGGACCCAGCTAGGCGACTGCTCTGGTGTTGGGGACCCCACCCACTATGGTTACAGCACTGGACAGCCCTGTGTCTTCATCAAGATGAACCGGGTACTCATATCCTTAGTCCCCAGGGAGAATGGAGGAGGGAGCTACTATCTGCTGGCAGTTGCTTTCTTTTACTGGGGCTCTTGGGCTTCGGGAGACTTTTAGATGTTTGAGTGGCTGAGAGAACAAGAGAGATGTGACTGCTGGAGGCTGAGATCATGGCTGGGGGGCTGGATATTTCTGTTTTTGACAACTTCTTTTCCTAACCCTCACCACTGTCTCTCCTCACTCCAGGTCATCAACTTCTATGCAGGAGCAAACCAGAGCATGAATGTTACCTGCGTGGGGAAGGTGAGTTTGTTGGGCCTTGTCCATCTGTTTGCCCTTATGGTTTCCATGTCATTCTCTCATCTCTCCCTATCTTCTTTACTCCCAGAGGCCCCATAACTCTAGGGACAAGGGGGTAAGCATGGGCTTCAATATGGCTCAAACTCCAAGGCGCTGCCACCCCTCATGCTTCTGTCTAGGATGCAGAAGTCTGCTCTTTTATATGATAGACACCCTCTCCCTGACTCCACCCAAGCCCCTGCCTCTGGCTTCTCTCCCCGATCCTTCCATCTTCTCTATTCCCTGACCATGTCTTCTTTCCTCGGTCTCATGTCTCTTCTGCCCTCAGTTCTTTTTAGGTATCTGGTAGCTGCTGGTCTGTGAGCACCACCCGCCACCACTAAGTTGTCCTTGGAGCCCTGCTCCCCCCACCTCTATCCCTCTAGGAGCTTCCTGCTCCTCTTGCTTCATCCCCCTCCTTGCTTCCTACTGAGCTCTTACTCATTGATCTGTTCTCTCTTGGCTCTGCTCCAGAAACCGATTCCTGAGGATGGGGTAAGAATTTGGGGTGGGAGGGCAGTAGAAGCCTTCGGGTTCCTTAGCACCCTGGAGAACTTCCCAGTCTGATGGAGGAGACAGGACACCCCCTCCTGTGCACGAGCAAATATACCAGACTCAACAGCACAAGGGATACGGATTTGAGAAAGCACAATCGGGATGAAGGAGGAACAAAGGGAAGTCTGGCCAGCGGCTGAGTTCCCGCCACCCCTAACATGCTCTCCTCCACCCTCCTGCGTCCCCCACAGCGAGATGAAGATGCCGAGAATCTCGGCAACTTCGTTATGTTCCCTGCAAACGGCAACATTGACCTCATGTACTTTCCCTACTACGGCAAGAAGTTTCACGTAAGTCCTGCGGGAGGCTGGGTGCTGGCTCCTCCAGGGGAGCAGGGTGCGGGGTTGGAGGCCCAGCTGCCTCAGGCCTGGAGCCTCGCTCTCCTCCTCTGGCCCAGGTGAACTACACGCAGCCCCTGGTGGCCGTCAAGTTCCTGAACGTGACCCCCAACGTGGAGGTGAACGTGGAGTGCCGCATCAACGCTGCCAACATCGCTACTGACGATGAGCGCGACAAGTTTGCGGGGCGTGTGGCCTTCAAACTCCGCATCAACAAAACCTGAGGCCCCCTTCCTTCCGCCCCCACCTCTTTCCTACGGATGCTTCTGGAATACCCCTGACCCTGCCTGATCCCTCCCTGACCCACCCCAAAGGTATTTTTTATAACAGAGCTATGGCTTGTCTGAGCCTCGCACCCTTTTCCTTTCCTTCTGAACCCGGCCTGACATCTGTCGTGATTCTCTGGTTGCGCACACTTTCCACCATCTTCTTCCTGCCCGAGCTCTGTCAGAGACAGGGAGATGGAACCCCCAAGACGTCATAGAGTTCGGAGTCTTTCTAGTCCTGGTGTAGCTGTGAGAGGGGTGTCCTCACAGCTCCCCACCCATCCTGCTCTCATGTCCCACCCCTCCAGAACTATAGAAAATGCCCACCCGGCCACCTTGGGCTTCTCTCATAGCTCAGTTGATAAAGAATCCCTGCAATGCTGGAGATCCCAGTTTGATTCCTAAGTTGGGAAGATCCCCTGGAGAAAGGAAAAGCTACCCACTCCAGTATTCTGGTCTGGAGAATTCCTTGGACTGTATAGTCCATGGGGGTCACAAAGAATCAGACAGGACTGAGTGACTTTCACTTTCTTTTCTTTTCACCCACCCCCACACAGACAGCAATCTGTTCATGCTTATCTCCAGACAGAATGTGGCACTCCATTCTTTTTTAAATAACTGAAGTATAATTAACTTACAACACTGCTGTTAGTTCCAGGTGCACAGCTTAATGATTTAATATCTCTGTAGGCTACAGAGTGGTCACTGGTGTGACCCTCTATCCTCCCATGCCAGCCTAGCCGCTGTTCCCCTCCCCTGTCTCCCACACCTTCTGCCTTGTCTACCACAGTCGCTGTCTCAGTGGCTTTTGACTTTTGTGACTACTATGGTCAGTCTTTCCCCACTTCTCCATCCCCATTCCCTCCACTGAAACTGGGACCACTTGTAACTGAAGACATGGTGGCTCTGTGGCCTTTTCCTTCTTTCCTGGCACAGGTGGTTACTCCACGTTGAATACGTGAGCTGGGAATGAGGGTCCAAAAGAGAAATCCCTGTTGGTTCTTGAAAATTCTCTTCCCCGTCTCCTATCACTCCTCAGAGGGGCGGGGTTGACCTAAGCTGAATATCCACTTTGTTTTTGCCGATGGCTCCCTCCCCTCTGTTCCCTTTCCCAGAATATCCTGCAAGTTCTACTTCCCAGGCGCCCTGGGGGAGGGGCAGCCACTTTGGCTGGGTCCCCAGTGGCCACCTTGGAAACGTCAGCTGGTTATGGGACTATTCCATCTCCTCCCCTCCTCCCAGATCTGCTCCCCCACCCCCATCCTCTCTGTGGCTTCTCTTAGCAAGTTATCAACTAATCATTAACTCCTCCCCTTTCTTCCGCATGCCAGCCTGAAAATTGCAGATACCTCCTCCTTTTAAGACTCTGAATTTCTTGGCTCCATCTCCTTCAGACCCCTTTGCCTTCTTAAACAACCCCATAGTGCCCATAGAATGTTAAATGAGGGACCTCCTGTGTTCTTGAGTTATAGAGGCATTTTAACTCTTTCTTCTCCCACACCCTTCACTTCCCCACCTGTAATTTCCCTGTTCTTTTTTGATGCTGCAGCTTCCACACCCCACCCATGGGTGGACCCTTCCCTGTTTTTCTCTGGCTGGATCTGAGGCTCTTCCCTTTGGATCCCATTGTTTTCCTGCACTCCCCTCACCCAAGTGGTCTCTCTCTGCAGTTATTTAATGCCTGTGTCTGATCTACTGTAAAAAGAGGATAAAGTAAAATAAAACGAGAGCAATTATATATATATATATATAAATATATATATCATACATGGAGCCCTGCGTGCAGGTTGTTCCTTTCTGAGCTTTTGGAGGAGCCCTAGGAAGGGGGTGAGGGGTGGATTTGGGTGATCTGAGGGATACCCAGCCCTTGGGAGGACCACTTCCCTGCTTTGATCTCTTCTGTTCAGTGTCCAAGCAACTAACTCTTAGACTGCTCCATCACCCACACTGTCTTGAGATCAATCACTCAATACAAGACAGGCAAGAAGCCTATGTCCTTTTCTACAGCTATACTTATAAAGTGCCTACTATGTGCATTCTAGGCATCGTGAAGATACACTTATGAAAGAGGCAGAGTTCCTGCCCCCAAGGAGCTCCCCAGTATAACAGGAGAGGGGAGGAGCACACGAGAAACTCTCAAACCAGGTAGACCTAAACGTATTTCCAGGAAGGAGAGAAAGCTGGTGAGGACAAAATTCAGAGTGGTCAACCACTCTCTGGGGGGTCGGTGGGGTGGTTCATAGGGAAGGTTTCTTAGAGGCTTAAAGGATGGGGTGGCTTTGGGGGAGAGGCTAGCATCAACAAATGCCCAGAGACAGATGAGGACAATTGACTGGAAGAAACAGATCTCAAAATAGAATGAACCATAGGATCCCAATTTTGTGTATAAAAAAAAGCACACAAGCATAGAAAAAGGATAGATGACTCTGTACAACAATATTTATTGTGGTATTTTGGGATGGGTTTATAGCTAATTTTTATTTTCTTGGGGTTTATTTGTTTTTGTTTGCAATGAGTTGGCCTGGATGTTTGACCTGAAAAAATAGCTTTATTACTTGTGCAAACACATATGTATAGTTTTATCTTGAGTGCATAGTACACACACATGGATTTGCTGGGTTTTGGTCATATAATGCACATTATACATATTATGTGTGTGTGTGTGTGCTGGTCACTCAACTGTGTTAAACTCTTTGTGATTCCATGGACTGTAGCCCGCCAGGCTCCTCTGGAGTGGATACTGGAGTGGGTAGCCAGTCCCTTTTCCAGGGGATCTTCCCGACCCAGGGATCCAACCCGGGTCTACCTGCATTGCAGGCAGATGCTTTACCGTCTGAGACAGCAGGGAAGCCCATACATATTATATTAGATATTATAGACAATTTTGTGCATTACACTTGTTCATTCAATTTCACCTGGTCTGGTAGAGTTCTAATTCTTTTTTTATATGGCTGCATAATATTTTTTTTCTATTGGGTTGTTGTTAATTTCTTCGAGCTTCTTGACAGTTGTAGATATAAACTGTTTTCTGCATTGTAGATTTCCCCCAATCGTTTGTCTCTTGAGTTTGTGGTGGCTTCTTTACTGTTAAAAAGTGGTTTCTTTTTTTTGTTTTGGCCACACTGCATGGCTTGTGGGATCTTAGTTCCCAGACTAGGGAGCAGAGATAGAACCTACCCCTCAGCAGTGAAAGCACGGAGTCTTCATCACTGGACTGCCAGGGAATTTCCAGAGGCTATACTCATATTTTGTAAAAATATTTTGGGCAGGATTTTATTTCATTTTAATTTTTACATATGCCTTAATTCCTTTGCCTATTTTTCAAAAAAACAATACAACTAAAAATTTAATTTATTTACTTGTTTATTTTTGGCTTCACTTCTCAGCTTGAGGGATCGTCCATGACCAGAGATTAAACCCTGGCTTCCTGCAGTGGAAGCTTGGAGTCCTAACCACTGGACTGCCAAGGAATTCCCACACTTGGTCTATTTTGATTTCTTTTTGTGTGTGGTACAAATGAAGAGTCTGGTATTATTTTATTAGTGTGTCAGCTTCATTAAAAAAAAATTCTTAATTTACTTACTCCCATTGATTCTTGGGTCAGGAAGATCTGGAGAAGGGATGGGCTACCCACTCCAGTATTCTTGGGCTTCCCTGGTAGCTCAGATGGTAAAGAATCTGCCTGCAATGAAAGAGACCTGGGTTCAATCCCTGGGTTGGGAAGATCCCCTGGAATGGGTTGGAGGAGGTCATGGCAACCCACTCCAGTATTCTTGCCAGGAGAATCCCCATGGACAGAGGAGACTGGTGGGCTATAGTCCATGGGTTCGCAGAGTCACACGACTGAGCAACTAAACACATTGAACTGAAACACCAACTTTGGCTGTATATACTGAGCTCTTCTTCTGGATTCATTGCTGGCTTGTCTATCACTCCATATACCAAGCCATATTGATCTGATTCCAGTTGATTTTATAGTCTGTTTTCTGATATCTAGCAAGGCAAGCAAGCCCTCTGCCCATTCCTTTTTAAAAACAACTATTGGTTATTTGGTGGCACTTATTCTTCTCTATAAATTTATGACAAATATATCCAATTCTCAAAAACAAAAGCCATCAAGACTTGTTGAAATTCTAATTGTAATTGCATTGTATCTTTATTTCAGGAGAACTGGTCTTTTTTATCAGATAGTAAGTTTTCCCATGTAAGAACAGGTTATCTTTTCCTTTTGTTTGGAGTTTGGTTTATGTCCTTAAATAAGGTTTTATAATTTTCTCCATATTGAGTCTGTGCCATTCTTTCATTTTTTTGTGATTCTTGTGAAACTTATCCCTAAGTATTTTATTGCCATCTACTATCCATCTACCTTATTAAATTAGCTTAATTCCATCATCTATTATTAACTAAGGTTAATTTTTAGGTATATAGTCATGTGATCCAAAAAGCAAAAATATTTATTTTTTAACCAATGTTTTGTTTTTTTCATTTTAAAAAATCCTGTTGAGTGCTCTAAAACGGATGCTAGTGGGCATTCTTGCAGTGAAAGCAAGTCTTATAGTATAGTTTTAATTTAAATTGAAATGACCTTAGGGTTTAACCATTAGGATAATACCAATATTCCATTACTATTTTTTTTTTGGCCAAGTGGAATGTGGGATCTTAAGTCCCTGACCAGGGATCAAACCCAAACCCCCTGCAGTGGAAGCACAGAGTCTTAACCACTGGACCACTAGAAAGTTCCTCCATTACTTTTTTTTTTTTTAAGGAATGGCTGCTGAAATTTAATCAAATTCCTTTCAGCATGTTGATATGATCATACTTTTATTCCTTAATTTATTAATACAATGAATTATGTTGACAGACTATTAAACCAATTTTATGCTCCTGGAATAAACCCTACTTGGTTATAATGTTAATATTCTTTTGATTCACCAATATATATTTTTTGATACTATTTAGAGATTTTGCATCTCTATAAATTAGTTTGCTTTTAATTTTTTAGTATCTTGATTAAGTTTTAATATTAATGAAATCACAAAAAATTTACATGAATTGGAGATTCCACTTTTTCTATGGTCTGGAGTAGTTTATTTAAACATTGGATTAATTTGCTCTTACTCTTCCTTTTTTTTCAATCAAACTCTTGAGTTTTTCTCTTTGTTTAAAGTGTTATCTTTTTCTCCCCCCTTGAGTCCTGCTTTTGAATTTATTCTTTCAACCAGCTTGGCTTTCTCTTTCAATAAGTTATATCTTTAATTTTTAGGATGCATGCTAGCTTCCTTTTTCTTTTTCTAAATAAAGAAAACATCTATGTACATTTTCCTCATTGTACAACTTCTGCTGAGTGTTATAGATTTGGGAGCCCCTGTGTTCCTGAAATCAAGGAGATAAGTTTTAAAAATTATTCTAAAACTTAGTGGAACAGGACTTGGGCTCTTTGAGTGTGAGGGCAGGGCCAAGTCTGCCACGGGTCCCCACAACATAGAACAATCCTGAGCACACAGTAAAGCATCAGTCAATGAATATCTGCTGGCTAGACTGTCAGGAGGGAATACAGCCAGAGGGAAGGAAGTGAGCAAGTAGGACCAGAGAGGTCAGGGACTCATTGGAAGTCACATAGCTTAGTAGAACTGGTCTGAAAACCTAGGACTAAGAATTCTCAGACCAGTAACCTATCAGAACACAAAGGGATTGGCAGAGCAAGAAAGGCTCTGCTTTGTGAAGGAGTAGAGCAGAAACAAAAAGAGCTAAGGACACACTCTAGAGAAATGTGGAGTGTAGGGGGGTGCAGGACACTGGTCAGAAAGAGGCTCAAGGTGACTGGTCTACAGGAGTGAGGTGAGGAAATGAGTTTCAAGTCCTCTGATTTACCAAGGGCCTGGCTTGTGGGGAGAGATGGCAAAGTTAAAGATCTCTACAAGAAGTGGTTCTGGGTATCCTGGGGAGTGTTTGGCATTCTGCAGAAAGGAAGAAAAAGTGTGATTTCAAGGCCAGAGGGCTGGTGGCTTCACAGCTATTTGGGATCCTCAGGGTAAGCCTGGGGATTCCCTCAGGGGCTTTAAGCCAGGTTGAGGGAACAGTGGTCCCAGAAGCCCCTCTGGACCTTACTCTGCTTTCTCTTCCCCCAGGGAGGAGGCAGGATCAGCCGTGTCCCTAGTCTGGCCATCCTTCTAACGCTGGCGCAGGCAGCAGTGGTGGGTGTGGGGTGATGATGAGAGCCTGCCCCCAGCCCCCCTCCCTGGGAGCTGGCAGCCCTAAGGAACAGAAGGGGTGGAGGGGGGTGCAGGGCTCCCCAGGCTCGACTCTCCTCCCTACCCCAAGAAGCCCTTTGAAAGGTTTTCCTGGCAGAGTTTAAAGCTTCCATTCATTCAGCTGGCTGGCATGAGGCCCGGGTGAGGGGACGCCGGGAAGGCCCCAGTCCCATGTCCCAGCCCTCACCTTAGCCGCCCCCATTTCCCGGGGACCCTGGTTGGCAGGCCTTCTCTCTCCTCACCATAGCACCCACTGTCCTTCCCCTTGAGAACCCAGGTATCCTGCCCCTTTCCTGGGAGCAGATGGCCACCCTGGAGGCTCAGGCTTACTAAATCAGACATTTAAATCCGGTAATCCTTGGTGAGGCTGAGAGGGGGCAGCAGCCCAATCCTAGAAGCAGGAGCAGAGACCTTGTGCCAGCCCTGGCAGGAGGGGAGGGGGGACAGTTGGTTCCCAAGTTATGAATGGAGGCACCCCTTCCCTTATTGTCATGCAGCCTGCAGATTGACCCAGTCTCCAGGCTTTGTTCTCCTCCAGGAAACCAGGCACTTGCCCCGCCTGCCGCCGCCACCCTCCCACCAAAAAAAAGTGCTCCCTGAAGACTCAGGTGGCTGCTTCCCAAACTCACTCCCTTAATTCACCCCTGCACTGGCCCCAATCTCTCAAGACACACAAGTGGTAGCAAAGTTTTATTGTAAAATAAGAAATTGATATAAAAAATGGGATATAAAAAGGGAAGAGGAGGGGTGTGAGTGACACATGCAGATGTGCCCTGCAGAGCATAGAAGGAATCTGCGGAAGCATTTGGGGGAAATGAAACAGGTACTGGCAGATACAGCAGGGACGGAAGCCACTGGGATCCAGGATAAGGTGAGCTTTCCCCTTTGGCACTGAGGTTCACCAAGGGGTTATGATCTGGCAGGGCCAGGAGAGAAGGGACTTGGAGACTTCTTCCCTTTAACCAGCCATCCAGTTAGAAACTGTCAAATCATCCACCCAGGGGGAGAAAGGACCAGCACCCATAAAAGGCACTAAGTCCCAGACATTATGGAATCAAATGATGGTTTTGGGGCCAGACATACATTATTTCATTAACCCTCACAACAAACCCCCCGTGAGGTAGGTTATGATTATCAGGTTTTTATAGATGTGAACAATGAAGTCAGGAGAAAATCGAACACCTTAAGATAGCTTCCCTGGCTAGTATGGCAGAGGACTGAGTTTTCCAACCCAGTGTATGGCTGGTTATAAGATGTTCTCACATGCAGGAACACCTTCTGACCTCTCCCAAACGCTGCTCACAGTAAAAACCTTAAAAGCTAAGCTGGAAAGCGCCAGCACCCCCCAAGTCCCCAGAAAACCACGAGCACAGGTCTGCCTCTTTGGCAGAGCCGAGGGCTGAGCAGACGAAGAATCCCAGGGGGTTTCTAAGGCGCACCTGCACCAAGCAGAGGTCTAAGCACCTGAGTCTCAAAAAACGCCAGGGAAGGGGCGGGGGGCAAGGGTGGGGATGTCAACCGGTGACAGGAAGCAGAAGACATCAGTCTGAGTCAGGCCCTTCTCTCTTGAGCATTGGTTTTTTATGGCAGGAGGGAGAAGGCCCCTTCTTAGACTTCAGGTGGCTGTGAGAAGAAAGGGGAGGGGAGGAGATGACATCATCTGAGTGAGAAGCTCTGGGCCCCTCTTCCTGGACCTAAGCTTCTAAGGGCCTGAGGCAGGAGCAAGGAGAACTTACATTAAAATGGTCACAGCCAAGGGCAGACATGCTGACTGAGCACCTTGGGGTACTTGTGTGGGTATAAGTCTCTTAATCTTCCCTTACCCCAGTTGACACATGAGGAAACTGAGCCCAGGAAGGGAAGTAAGAAGGCCAACACGACTCTTTAGTACTTTGGAAGGCTGAGCATCTGACTCCAAGGCCTGATATCCCATAGTTATCAGGTCTCTATTTGAGACCCTAGCTCTGAGAGTCTAGGGTTTGCTAGAACAGGCAAAGAAACATCCATGTCCCGGACCCCCAGAGGCAGGAAAGTGGAGGAAGCCTAAAGAATGTCTGGGCAAGGTTGGGACCAGCGACAGGGTATCAGCTGCCTTTTACCCTGAAGGCAGGACCAGAATGGAATATCATGGCTTTCTAACACAGGAAAGCCGCATGTGTGTGTGTGTGTGTGTGTGTGTGTGTGTGTGCGCGCGCGCGTGCGTGCGCCCGGGCACTGGGGAAGACCTGCATCACTCACCTAGAGTGAGCCCTGTTTTCCCCTGGTTCCCTTCCAGCCTGAGCATCCATCAGCTCCAAGGCCTCATTCAGTTCTCGGAACATCTCAAAGCGTTTACGCCCACGGATCTGTGGCAAGGAAAGAAGGGAACAAAGAAATATTAGGCAAAGTTGCTACAAGAACCAAGGGGCTTCCCCAGTAGCTCAGTGTTAAAGATTCCACCTGCCAATACAGGAGACATGAGTTCAATCCCTGGGTGGGGAAGATCCCCTGGAGCAGGGAATGGCAACCCATTCCAGTATTTTTGCCTAGGAAATCCCATGGACAAGGAGCCTGGCGGGCTACAGTCCACAGGGTTGCAAAAGTCGGACACGACTGAATGACTAAACACCACAGCCACCATCACCACCACCAGTGGATCATGGCCATGGACAGAGGGAAGGATGACTAGGAAAAAATGGGCTTAACCTCACAACTGCTACATTTTTTTCTTCCCTTACCCAACCCCATGGAATGGGGGTGAGAGACTGCACCTCTCTCTCCCCCAGACTTGGTACCTGAAGAGTGAAATATTCTCCATCCAGTGGTTTCTTCTTTTGCTGTGGAGAGGAGCTGGTGCCGCTGGGCAGTGCTGGGAAAGAGGCAAGGAAAGGTGAGAAAAGAGTGAATTGGGGGCAGAACTGCACCCTTGCTGCCTCTTCTACCTCCTGCTCACCTCGCTTAGTGCTCCCAGGGGGTGGCTCGGGGCAAGACTGCCCCTTCTTGCGAAAATTTTCTTCCTCAGTGCGGCGGTCTCTCCCAGGACAGGCACAAACACGCACCTCAAAGCTGTTCCGTCCCAGCAGGTTACCACTACCAGGGTAGGAAGAGGGAAGCAGGAAGAGGGAAGAGGCGATCAGGAAGGGGGACCCTGTCTCTGTGTTCTCCTGTGAACCAGGCCCCACCCACTCCCAACCATCCCCATCCCAAGGGGAGCCTGAGCTCCAGCTCCAGATTGAGAAGACCCCAGCAAGAGAGGTCCCAAAGCGAGAAAGGAGAAAGGGAGCAGCAGAGAAGTCCACAAAGGGAATGCAGCGAGAGGGAGCAATGGCTGGTCGTGTGGGAGAATGTGATGAGGGGCGGGGCCCCGGGGACAGGCGGGCGGAGGTGAGGGGAGCTAGTGTGGAGGGTGGTGTGTGGTCCCTACCAAGAGTCTTCCAGTGTGATGATGGTGAGGATGGGCCGCCGGTTCATGCCCCCCATGCAGGAGCTGTTACACATGAAGTTGTAGTGGATGGTGGTGCACTCAGAGTCGATCTGGGAGAGAGCACAGGCCCGGTGTGAGGCTACCCAGCCCCGGGGAGGCTGTCAGCCTCCGTGAGCCTGTTTTCTCAGCTGTGGAATGGCAATAACCCATCTGCTCTGCACACCCCACAGGCTGTAGGAGGTCAAGTAAGAAGGAGAAAGCCCCCTCCCTCCCACCTAGGGTGGTCACGGACAAACCCCCTCCCCCCGGAGACCCCAGTTGCCAAACCGGACCTCGGGGGACTCATAGGGGACCACCACACTGTGTCTAAAGGTGTTCCGGTCGTCCAAATACTCCGCGCGTAAATTCCCTTCCACCCGGATAAGGTGCTGAGGTGGGGCCAGACCTGAGAGCAATCAGGGAGGAATTAGGGGCTTGGGGGCTCCGGGTGCCAGGCCGGTCCCATCCACAGCCCCCGCCGCTCACCATCGCTATAGTCAGAGGAGCGCTCATGGTGGGGACAGCGCCTTACAACCTCTGTCATGTGCTCCAGCTTCTTGTAGATGGCCATGGCGCGGACGCGGGTGCCGGGCGGGGGCGGCGAGTTGACCCACAGCTGCACTGGGCAGGTCTTGGCCAGCTGGCAGAACAGCTTGTTGAGGGAAGGGGAATACTGGAGGAGAAGGAGGAAGAATGAACGGAGGGGTCAGGGGACAAGTACCCAAGGGTCGAATATACAACCACCAAGTACCGACTGGAAGCCGGGTCCTGTGAGGGGTAGGTAGCTAGAGATGGCAGGGTCGGGGGTGGGGGGTCCACATCCCAGAAGTGTACTTCCAATAGCTACAGAATGAATGAGAGTGAAGAAAAAAGAAATGGCCTCATGACAGATACTGAGAATGTGACGGAAAGGATGAAAACCCATGGGTCAAGAGGGAAAATGCAACCTTGGGGTGGAGTCAAAGGTCACAAACTAACTAGGTAAGATCTAAAAAGAGTGACAAAAAGGCAAAGGCTGAAGTGGAACCCCAAACTTCTGAACAGAAAACCCCTAGGCTGTATGACCAGGCACTAATAGGGAAGCCGGCTCCCCAGGGCCACTGACCGTGCACGTCACAGACTTGGCTGTTCCGGAATGCAGGAACCCGAGACGGAAACCGTAGTTGCCAGGGTAGGTCTTCAGGGAGGGGACAAAGGACGACAGGGGCCAGGAGGTGGCCGGTGCCGGGGTGGCTGGTGGCGGGGCAGCTGGGGCAGGAGGAGGCTCTGGCATTTGGGGCGCTTCATTCGGACATTCATCCAGCCAGGTGGCAACATCTTCTGAGTACGGGAGCAGGTCACCCACGGGTGCAGAGAGCTCGGAGGACTACAGACGGGAGGAGAGCATCAGAAGGCCCAGTTCCCACCCTCTGGACCTGCAGCCCCAGGCCCCCTGTGCCCCAGGCCTTACCAGAAGGTTGTTTTCAGGAAGTCTGAAAGAAAGGAGCAGAAAGTCAGGACTGGCTTTTGTTTCGCCCAGGCTTCTACCAGGGGGCTGGGGACCGCGGTGGGGCAAGGTTATTGGAGGCTGAGCAGTGAACCTGCCCTCCCTCCAGACCTCCACTCACAGGTTCCACAAGTCGGAAAATGTCTCCTGACTCAGATGGGGCTCCACACTGAGTTCTGCCTGTGACTCTTCCATTGTAGCTCCCTGGAAGGTTGTGTGGCCGCTGGATGGAGAAAAGTGAGGATCCAGCCTGAGACACACCCAACCCTGGGTCACCCAGCCCAGGGCCAGGAGGGACCCCCTCCGCCCACAGCACACCGGGAAGCTGAGGATCTGCTGGGGGGTAGGGGAGGCGCCTGCCCCACCCCTCAGCTGTCTTATCACACACTTCCTCGAGGGATAAAGGCAACAAGAGAGGGACTTCCAACCTTCTCATCACTGAATCCACAAGCCTTCCTCAGTGTATATGTATTTCTGCCCTCCTTTGCAGTAAAATGGAGAAGGAAATGGCAACCCACTCCAGTATTCTTGCCTGGAGAATCTCATGGAGGAGCTTGGTGGGCTACAATCCACGGGTTGCAGAGTTGGACACGACTAAGCGACTTCACTTTGCAGTAGTAAGGATGAAGTAACTCTTGACTCATTTCCTCTGCCCCCATCCCTCTACCTGCTCCTCTGGGATGGTTCCTCACCCTGGCTTACAAATCCCTCAGGGCCCAACCCCTGCCCACCTCTCTGACCTCACCTCTTAGCACCCTCTTCCTTTTCTGGCTTCCCTGGTGGCTCAGATGGTAAAGCGTCTGCCTGCAATGCGGGAGACCCGGGTTTGATTGCTGGGTCAGGAAGATCCCCTGGAGAAGGAAATGGCAACCCACTCCAGCACTCTTGCCTAGAAAATCCCATGGACAGAAGAGCCTGGTAGGTTACGTCCATAGGGTCGCAAAGAGTCGGACACAACTGAGCGACTTCACTTTCCTTTTCTGATGCTTATCAGATACTCCCAGTTCACTGAACTGGGGACCCTGCGCCCCACATCCCTACAGGGTAACCTCCTTCTTACCAACCTCATCATGAACGTCGCACCTTAGCAGGGATGTTTCCCTGGACTTCTCCATCAGAGCCAGCCAGCCAAGCCCTGTCACCTTATTTTAATTCAGGTCACCCTATTTTAATTATTGTGGTAATTACACTATGTTACCTTTCCCTGCTCATTTTGCCTGTTTCCCCTATTGGAATATAAATGTCTTCAGGGTAGGGAAGTTGTCTTGCTCACCAGTTACTAGCATAATGGCTTGTACCTGGTCGGGCTCAATAACTGGGGTGAATAAGTGAATCCTCGTACCCAGGCTGTAATCTGATTATGAGCAATCAAAGAAGCAAAGGGGACGGGGGGTGGCTGCGGCCTGGGCCAGGGCCCTGTCACCACCATCTCATCTCCCAAGCTAGCTTTCAAATAGTTTCAACATGCCATCTTTCTTGATGCCAAATTTGTCATCAGCTTTGCTCAGAACCATGCCCACTGATCAAAGTCCATGTTCGCTACACTTTTCTTCTGTGTCCATGGTAATGATAACCCCCTCCAAGCAAGCAGCTCATGTGGGCTTCTCTGGTGGCTCAGATGGTAAAGAATCTGCCCACAATGTGGGAGACCTGGGTTCAATCCCTGGGTTGGGAAGATCCCTTGGAGGAGGGCATGGTAACCCACTACAGTATTCTTGCCTGGAGAATCCCCATAGACAGAGGAGCCTGACGGGCTATAGTCCATGGGGTCGCAATGAGTCGGATATGACTGAGTGACTAAGAACACGCACATGCACACACGAAGGTTCACCTGCACCTTTCTGTTGATATAGGGTCTGCGTACTTATGTAGAGTGTGCAAAATCGTTTCACATGGGGTATCTTGTTCAGTTGTGTCCGACTCTTTTGAGACTTCATGAACTGCTGCATACCAGGTTTCCCTGTCCTTTACTGTCTCCCAGAGTTGGGTTATCTTACTTGTCGGGATAACCACACCTGCCTCTTGACAGGTGAGAATGTCTTAGAGAGGTTACGTGATCTGCCCACAATACAGATAGGTGAGTGAACGAGCTTTTATGAAAAATGACTGTTTGAAGGTCTAGGATTAAGATGCTTACTTCATTACAGACTACCCTGCAGAGCTGTCTTTTGTAATCAGTTAAGTCTAGAGAAGATTTTCACTGATGAAAGTCCATCATCTGAGAGGCTGGCAAAGGGCCACTTATCATAGCTCCCAAAGCTGATGGGGGATGGACTCTGAATGCGCCTGGAGGAAGGCAAGAGGGAACAGCAGTGGGATGCCAAACGTTTGCCTTGGGGGAAAGGACCAGGGTTTCCCCTAGATCGATGATCAAAATAACTTTTGAGACTTTTATGGAAGGGAAGCTGTTTATGTAGAGATGGGGCACAGAAGTCAAAAGCCCTGGGTTTAATGCTGTATCATCAGTTAAATTTGCTGCATGACTGCACTCATCTTAAATCTCCCATGGCAAATATGGCAGAGTATCGGCTCTGGCTAGGTCTGCGTCCCGAGCCACCGTTTAATAACTGTCTAACTTTGGGAGGTTGTGATCCTCTCTGTGCTTCTGTGTCCTTTGCTATAAAATAGTATCCCACTGATTATGGGAAATATAAAGAGTTGAGAAAAGCACAAAGCAAGAGCTCAATAAATGCTTCTCTTTATATGGTTATCCCAGTTTTACTTGTTCTATATTATTGCTGGAGAGAGCTTCGTGACTGGGAGTGGGTGGGGCTTTTATGGTTCTGCTGGGATCTTTGCTAGTTCACCCCCTTCAGGCAACTGTGTTCAGTAAACAGGTTGGGAGGGGCTGTTCTGGGAGGGTGGGCCAAGGTCTCAGTCCCACAGGGAGAGGGACAGCCCTGTGGACCTAGGAAGTCTC
The DNA here is from genome assembly GCA_006410935.1 of Redunca redunca. NCBI lineage: Eukaryota > Metazoa > Chordata > Mammalia > Artiodactyla > Bovidae > Redunca > Redunca redunca. The sequence goes on along the minus strand of SJYQ01096185.1, from coordinate 158,630 downwards.
CCTCTCTCCGTTCTTGGTAGCAACTGAATTCTCATTTTCTCTCTAGGGAACCTCTTCAGAGCAAGTACTTCCCATGGGTGTGAACATCAGGGGTTCATAATACTAAATTGTCAGAGGCTGAACCAGACCCTCCGGATGGCTGGGGAGGTGGAACCTTTCCAAAGCAGCCCCCTGGGAAGGCAGTAAACTCAGCTGGGACTTAAAGGAGAGGCAGGCCGATCACTATCCTAACAATGGCTGCTGTTTATATAGACCTTACCGGATACACTGCTTTCAGTGGCTTATCTCAGTAATCCTCTCAAAAAGCAAGTAAGGTAGGTACTATCATCAAAGGAGAGAACAAGGTTAAAAGAATTACCCAGGTTCAGAAAGCTCTCCAGGATCAGGGCCAGGGATTTGAACACAGGCTATCTGAAGCCACACCCAAGCTCTAAATAATTATGCTCTGGGTTCTCCCAGGGCCTGATGTTTGAAAAAACAAACAAACAAACAACTTTTTGTTGGCTGGAAGCTGTGTAATTGAAAAAAATTGATTCTCGGAAGAAATAAGGGAGCATCTGGAAAAACTGAAAACCATACCTCTTACTACTTAGCAAAACCACTTCTCAGTGGACGTCCTAGAAAAATGATTGCAAGGGGGCAATAGGAGTCTTGCACAAAAATGTTCATGACATTGTTGTTCCTAGTGGCTGGTGACAAGAAACAACCTTGGTATCCATCAATAAGGAATAGGTAAATGAAATGCGGTGTATTCATTATAGTGGTTCAGGGAAATGAATTTTATGTGTATATGTAACCTGTTACAGTTCAGAAACATACTGGGTGAAAATACAATTTGCAAGAAAAAACAAAACACAGTAATTTAGTCTATGGAAATCAAACACATAAAATGATTATTTATTGCTTATAAATATATGTATATAAAAGCATGAAAGGCAAGAAGACTGCAAATTCACAAAGTCTTTAATAGTGATGATATTCTCAGGGAGAGGGGATGTATGCTTAGGGTATTGGGGGTAGTAGAGTCAAGGGGTTTTAGTTTTTCTTCCCCCTTTGGCTGTGCCTTGAAGCTTGTGGGATCTTAGTTACCCAACCTGGGATTGAACCTGGGCCCTGAAGTGAAATGGTCAGGGAATTCCTGGTTTTAGCTTTATTAACACAGAAAAAAATTTAAAGGTGGTATCTATACATTGCTTGTGTAATTAAAATAACATAGAGACAAAAATAAGACAAAGTGTTGTTAAAAATTATTTGGTGGGAATGTGTTGTTACTCTTGTACTCTGTACTTTTCTGAAATAAAAATTTCGAGGGAAAAAAATAAATTATGGATATTTTAATCAGATTAAACCCATCACTTAGCTTCAAGAATAATCAAGCGTTTTGCCTTTATCGTCTCACCTATACCTCTAGTCACTCCCCACAACCCCACAAAAGTTTTTGAGGTGAAACTTACATAGGTTGAAATGGTATCATACTATTTTGATCACAAAATCTGACAAACGTTGATAAAGCTCTGTAACCTACCCATACCAAGACAAAGATACTGTGTTCTCTTCTGAAAGTTTCATGTGTAGGTTTATTAACCATGTCAAATTCACTGTTGTGCATGGTGAGAGGTGGGGGCCAAAATCCATTTTTCTGCTCCGGTTCCTTCAGCACCATTTGTTGAGACTTTCCTCTCCCGATTGATTCACTCTGGTACCTTCACAGAAAATCATTTGACTACATTTATGTGTCTTTTCCCAGACTCTATTCATTGATTGTTGTTCTACTGTAATTTTATTATTTTTTTAAGTTTTATTATTGGAGTACTGGGGCTTCCCAGGTGACACCAGGGGTAAAAAATCTGCCTACCAATGCAGGAGACACAAGAAATGTGGGTTCAGTCCATGGGTTGGGAAGATCCCTTGGAGGAGGAAATGGCAATCCACTTGTCTTGCCTGGAAAACGTTGTGGACAGAGGAGCCTGGCAGGCTCCAGTCCACAGAGTCACAAAGAGTTGGGACACAACTGACCATGCATATATTGGAGTATAATTGCTTTACAATGTTGTGTTAGCTTCTGTTGTACAACCAAGTCCTACTTAACTTTACAGTAATCTTGAAATCAGGTATTTTAAGGCCTCCAACTTGTACCAATGTTTTGTTTCAGAATCAGCTGGTCAGTTTCTACATTTTTTTAAAATCATTGAGTTAAATCTTTCTGAAGACTACTGACACCTTAACACCATTGAGTGTTCCAATTCATGAATATGCTAAAATTTCCCTAAATTCTCTCAGCAGTATTTTGTAGTTTTCTATATAGAGCTCTTGTCCATTTTTTGTTAAATTTATCCCTGAGTATGACATGTTTTTCACCATGGCTTCCCAGGTGGCTCAGTAGAATCCGCCTGCCAATGCAAGAGACACAGGTTCAATCCCTGGGTCAGGAAGATCCTTTGGAAAAGGAAATGGCAACCCACTGCAGTATCCTTGCTTGGAAAAACCCATGGACGGAGGAGCCTGGTGGGCTACAGTCCACGGGGTTGCAAAGACTCAGACATGACTTAATACGTGTCAGGTTTTTGAGTTTAGATTCAAGGTTGCTATTATATAAAAATACAATGTACGCATATTGCCTTTGAAAGTTGTAACTTGCCTTTAGTTTTAGCTTTCACTTGTTCTCATTGTGTGAAAATGATTTTTTTTATGAGTTGGGCAACTTTACTGCCTCTTCATTCTGAAAGAGTTTATGTGAGATTGGTATTGTTTCTTCCTCAACGTTTTGAATTGAAGAACAAAGGAGACAGATAGGAAATAGCACTCAGACCCAAATGCTAACAATAACTGCATTAAATGTAAATAGATCAAGCACTCCAATTAAAGCAGTTCAGTGGGGGAAGGAAGGCTATTTCAAACAACTGGCTATCCTTAAGAAAAAATAAAACAGAACCTTGAACTCACAACATGAAAAAAATTATTTCTTGACTAACAAATTATGGCTCACAGACTTAAGTGTTAAATCTAAAATTAGAAAGATTCTCAAAGAAAATATATGAGAAACTATAAGAAAATATCTTCATGACCTTGGGGTAAGATCTCCTAAACAGGTCAAAGCAATCACTGAAAAGAAAAATCAATCTTCTGTTCCTTCTAAGAGTTGTTAGACAAGCAAGAGGTCAGGAGAAAACACATGTATGACAAAGGATACACATTATTCCTATCCAGAATATACAAATGACTCCAACACCTCAAGGACACAAAAAGCAAATGAACGAATTTTTAAAATGGGGAAAACACTTGAACAGTCTCCTTATATCTGACACAGAAATGGCCAGTAAGCACATGCAAACTGTTGGAACATACTTAATAGAGAATTGCCACATTGATATGGCAAATTAGAAAGCTTGACAAACCAAATCCTGAGACAGGATCTATCTTGCTGGTGGGAGTATAAAACAGTACAACCACTTTGAATAACTAGAACTTTTTAATGTGATTAAAAAATATAAATAAACACCTCACTCTATGACCAAGCAATTCCACTCCTAAGTATCCAAAAACATAAAAACATGACTACAAAAATAATTTTAAGAATGTTAATAGCAGCTTTATTCAAAATAATCTTAAATGGGAAGCCACTCAAAGGCCATCAAAAGGAGAGTGGATAAACAATCAATGGTTTATTTATTCAGTGGAATATACTAAAATATAAAGAAACAAAGTATTGATACGCTGATACATGCAATAAAATGGGTGAATTTCACAGACGGAAAGAAGCCTAACACAAAGGAGCATAAACTGTATGATTCCATTTATAAGAAGTTCTCCAACAGGCAAAATAAATCCACGGTAACACAAATCAAAGACGGTGGCTGTAAATGCTACTCCTAACATAGAAAAAAGCACGTAAGTACCGCGCAGTGTCATGTTCGTAGCAGGTGCGTGGTAGGTGACCGCGCCCTAAATAGTGAAGATGCCGGGAAAATTGGGACGGGTAGAAATCCTAGGCCGGTCCGCCACCTCCCGCGGGCACGACCAGTCGAGACAGAACGGCAGCTTCGAAGACCTCGGCCCCGCCCCTCTCCAAGCCCCGCCCCTTCCGCTTCACGACGTTCACTCTGCGTCCGAGAAGGGAATGGTTCAGCCCAAAGCCAGATACAGAAGTTGTTTCTCCGCCGCAAAAAACGACCCATCGTTAGTCTTCTATCGTTTAATTCTCAAATGTATCCATTCTCGAAATACCCAGGGTCTGCCCTCTGACACTAAAAAAACAAAAACAAAAAAAACCCCAAACCGTTCACGCAATGGTAGCGTCCGCCTGGGTAGCGGTCGATCGGGATGGAGCACACCATTCAAAGAGGGGGAGGGACTGAGGTTTGCATCAAAAAGAATACCTCTTCCTTTCCAAAAGCGGTAGCTAACCAGGCTAGGAGGGGGAAAAAAAAGTAGAGGGGTTAGCAGCCTCCTTTCACAAGTAATGAGGACCAGTATAAAAGACCTTTACTCTTTCTACTTCCCTTACGTCGGGTGAATAGTGGGTTGCTCCGAAAAAAAGAAACCGGAAATGCTCCCGCAGTGGTAGAAATGTAAATGTAGAGCCAAACAATAACAGGGCCTCTGAGGCCCGGCTAGTTCTGCAGGGCTTCGCGGGCAAAACTCTCGTTTAGCACGCCCCCCCTTCCACGACTGACAGCCTTTAACCGGATTTTCTCCATCTAGCGGAGCTGAGAGCCAGTGGGAAAGATTACTCCAGGAAGGACAAAGGTCCGGAAGTTATGGGACCTTAGCAGCTTGGACTTTCCGGATCACCCCGAACCACTTCGGAATGGAGCCCGAGGTTCCACTGGGATGCTGCACGTTCTAAAATCTTGAGCCTTGAATCTCCGAAGTTTCGAGATCCGAAAGTCCCAGACCCTGATGCTTTGTGCATCTTATCTCACACACCCTGGGATGGAGTTAGTGGTGGTGAGGAAGAACCCTTTAGGCCGGCTCAAGGTTCCCCAAAGCCCCACTCCTCCTCCCCTCCAAGTGTTCACCTACGAATTCGGCTGGTCTTAACATCCCAATCATCTACACTCGGGCCTCTTAACATTGCATTCCTGTTGGTGCCGCTAGCCAAGACCCCCACCCTCCCTGCCGCTAATCGTTAACCCCCCAGTTACCGCCCCCCAGCCCTTTATCCCCCCGAACTGAAAATACAAGGAGCCAAGAGCCCGTGACTCATAGAGGACTCATCAGTCTCAGTGGAGAGCTTACCCGAAGCTCAGGGGAGGGTGTCACCGTCCTGGGATGCACGCTCCGAGGTCGGACGCTAGATGACCCCGGAGACCAGCGTCCACTGCGGCCAGGATGGTGGCTCTGGACTTTTGAAGAGCTCAAAACTTTTAGCGCCAGTCCGGAGCACGTGGGAGGGGAAAATCCCAATCCCAGCAACCCTCGCGAGGCTCCTGGCACAAAGCTGGATAGTCGCCATGACAAGTAAGGGCAAGCAATTCCCCTGAGGGCGGAGGCGAGGAGAAAGGAAAGTAGGAGAGGAGAGTGCGGGGAAAGTCAGGATTCTCGCCATATTGGTAGTGTAGCTAGTGACCGTTTGGATTGGAGAAGTTCGACAAGCGAAAACCGTAACGGCTTAATTGGTGGAAACCATTTTGGAAGATTTCTGCCATTGTTTCATATATAGTGAAAGGAAGAAAGCCTTTGCACTTGCATTCTCTGCCTGGAACACTCCTCTCCTAGATAGCTGGATAGTTTTTACTCA
>SJYQ01096185.1:108210-151200 GCA_006410935.1 Redunca redunca | reverse complement strand
AAACCCACAGCAAACATTATCCTCAATGGTGAAAAATTGAAAGCATTTCCCCTAAAGTCAGGAACAAGACAAGGGTGCCCACTCTCACCGCTACTATTCAACATAGTTCTGGAAGTTCTGGCCACAGCAATCAGAGCAGAAAAAGAAATAAAAGGAATTCACATTGGAAAGGAAGAAGTAAAACTCTCACTGTTTGCAGATGACACGATCCTCTACATAGAGAACCCTAAAGACTCCACCAGAAAATTACTAGAGCTAATCAACGAATATAGTCAAGTTGCAGGATATAAAATCAACACACAGAAATCCCTTGCATTCCTTTACACTAATAATGAGGAAGCAGAAAAAGAAATTAAGGAAACAATTCCATTCACCATTGCAACGAAAAGAATAAAATACCTAGGAATGTATCTACCTAAAGAAACTAAAGACCTATATATAGAAAACTATAAAACACTGATGAAAGAAATCAAAGAGGACACTAATAGATGGAGAAATATTCCATGTTCATGGATCGGAAGAATTAATACTGAAATATTTTAAACACACAAAAAATAGATATTAGTATCTACAATTAATAGATTGGCCAATATATTTTATACTTTTTTCTTATGCATTTTTCTTTCATGTCAGTTCTCTTTTCTTATTGCGGAATTTGATCCTTTAGTTTTAGATCATTGTTGAAAGAAAGACTCTGTCGGCAGTAAACTCTTAGTATTTATATTATGACATATCTTCATTTTACTTTTACTCTTGAATGATAGCTGGGTGTAAAATTTTAGGCTGACAGTTTTCCTCAACTCCTTGAACATTTCTCTGGAGTTTCCTCTTTACAGATTCTGGTGAGAAGTTAATTCTCTGAAAATAATCCATCTCTTAATTCTGGAAACTTTTAACGACTTTCTTCATTTTCTTTTACCTTCTGTAGTTTCATGATGTCTCATATATGTTTGCTTTGCTTTGTTTCCAGTTTGTTCCTTGGTGTGAGTTTTTTATCTGGAGACTACTGACTTCATTTTGGGAAAATTCTCACCCATTATGCCTTTGCCTTCCTACCAGTGTCTCTTGTTTGCTTCTGAAAGTCTATTAAACAGATGTGGATCCCTGCAGTTAACCACCATGTCTCCTAACCTCTCTTTCATACTGTTTATCTCCTTATTGCTGTTTGTTGCGTTCTGGGCTAGTTCCTCAGCACTCCATGGCGATTCATTATTTCTTCTGCTGTACCTGGTCTAGAGTTTATGTTTTGAGTTCTTTTTAATTTCAGGGAGCCTGCTTTCATTTTCAGAACTTGCAGTTTTAAAAAGTTCAACTACCTGTTGATTTTTGCCATGCAGTTTGTGCTCTCGGCTGATTCTCCTTTTCCATGGGGTTACCAGGTGTTCAGTGATCCAGCTGCCTGCTGACTTGAGCCACCTGCCACCCAGTGACTCCCCCAGAATCCCCGCTGTGCCTTCTATCAGGCCACCACATGTGTCCCCTCCCCCTTGCTGGTTCTTAGTTCAGCCCCCATCTACTTGGATGCTGAAGGAGCCTCAGATATGTGAATAAGGTCTTTTTTGTTAGACCATGGTTCTCTGCCTTCTTGGCCATTCTGTGTTCAAACTAGCTTAGAGTGAGTCTGCCCTGCCTAGGGGAGTGGGCAAGAACCTGTCTGCCTTGGAACCCCCTGCATCCTGTCTCACTCACTTCATCCTTCCCTTCTGCTCACAAGGTGGTTGAAGTATATCTGAGATCATCTATGTACACCCCCAAGCCTTATTTCTCCCTTTTCTTCATTTTTAGTCCTCAAAATCTTGGACGAAAGTTTCGGGCTTCTCTTTTGATTCCTTTATACCATGACCTCCTGCTCTCTCCAGCCTTGTGGCTAAGTGTTAGCAGTGTGTGATGAGACAGCCTGAAAGGTGGTAGGTCTTTCTGAAATTGTATACCTGTTACTCTGTGTAGCAGAAACAGATGACAAGGTTGCAGGGAATCTGGATGTAAGGAATTGCATTCAACCTCAAGCCTCTATTGAATTTAATATATCATATTTGATAATTTACAGACTCATTAATAATGACAAATATGGCTTAAAAGATATTAGTCACAAATATGGAAGTCTAGAATTTTAGGATTAAAAGGTGGTTCTTTATTTTACCTCTATACTCAAGTAAAAATTGTTGCTATAAAAAAAGACTCATTAAGGTCTTTTATGTTTTTTATTATTATTTTTAAATATAAATTTATTTATTTTAATTGGAGGTTAATTACTTTACAGTATTGTCTTGGTTTTGCCATACATCAACATGAATCCACCACAGCTGTACACGTGTTCCCCATCCTGAACCCCCCTCCCTCCTCCCTCCCTGTACCATCCCTCTGGGTCGTCCCAGTGCACCAGCCCCAAGCATCCAGTATCATGCTATATGTTTTGTATAACATCTGTATAGCCATTCAGTCTACGAAATGCTCTCCCCAGTATCTTGCTTGATCGTGAAGGTGACCCTTTGAGTTAGGTGTCACTATCATCAATCAGAGAAAGAGATGGAGTCACATGGTCAGGGCACTGTACCAGATCACACGGCTCTGAGCGAGGGAGCCAAGAGTGAAGTGGTGTCTGGACCTGCGTGTGTGCCGCAGAACCCCGCTGATCCCAGGGTGGAGATCATTTGGGTTGTTCCTGCCTGCCAGTTTGCTGTGTGCTGGTTTATAGAGTGATCTCGTGGAGTAGTTGCCAGAGAAACCAGCTTCGCTACAGTTGTCTCTCCTCCCGTCTCCAGTCTTGGGCTCATTCATTCATCTGGAAGTATTAACATACTCAGTTATACCTGCCTTTTTTGGCGGGTGGAGGGGCGGTTTCCAGGTTTCTCTTTTTCAATAATTTGCATCCGATACAAACAATATTAAGTCAGTTTAGAGAGTGATCAGTCCTATTGCCGTCACAAATCCACTGCCTGGGAGCATATTGAACATAATGTCATTAATATCAGTTTAAGGGGAAAAAATTTGTGGATAGTATCAGTTTAAGGAAAAAAAATTTTAATGTCATTTAATGTCAGTAGAAGCTGTGTGGAGACTTCCCTGGAAGTCCAGTGGTTAAGACTCCACGCTTACAATGCAGGGAAGGTGGATTCAATCCCTGGTCAAGAAACTTAATATCCCAAATGGCCAAAAAACAAATAAGTAGTAGCTGTGTTCTGCTGCTTTAAAAGCCTGTCAGTTCCAGGTAGAGGGTAGCCCAGATCAGATCTGCTGAGTGGCCTGATGAGTAAGAATGAGAGCCCAGCACTTCAAACAACACAGTGTCTGGTTTGTGGCCAGACGGGTCACATTGGTAACTGGGGAAATGGGCACCTATTAGATTTTCTTAAGATTTTTCTGTCTCTAACTCAGCCGGCTGATACAGCACAAGATCTGTGAGCCAGACATTCCTGTGCCAGAGAGTGGGGAGAGAAAAGAGAAGCTCTGTTTTCCTTGATGATAGAGAGGATTCCATGGATGAGGGGGGAAATGGTTGGTGTGAAAACAGGAGAGAACTCCAGGGATCTGGGAGGTTCTGAAGAGAGAGAAATCCGTAAACTGGGTAACAGGCAGCCCCGGGGAAAAAGAGGCTCACTGTGTTGTTTACATTGAAGAAAAGGTTTTGTCTTTCTCAAAGACTTTATCTACTTCTGACCTGACTTTTACATATTACTTTATAATCCACATGTCTATTTATTAATATTTTTTTGGCCGCACTGTACAGCTCTCGGGATTTTAGTTCCCCTACCCGAGACTGAATGCAGGCCCTCATCAGTGCAAGTGTGGAGTCCTAACCACTGGTCTGCCAGGGATTTTCCTGTAACCTAAGTGTTTAAATTTAATCTTACTTTATGTGGGCTTTCCATATGTTCATATAGCTTAACTATTTTTAATCCCATAACATTAATAATCACATTGTTTATCTAAATATTTGTTATTTACTGATCCTGTGAGTTGTTTCCAGTTATTTCATATTAGAAAGAGTACAAGACAAAACGGTAGTTTTACAAAGCTTCTTGTTCCTTGCTCTGAGTCTTGGTTCCAAAATCAGAATTACTCCATAATTACATGATTAGTCCTCTGAGTCTTTTTTATATTGCCAGATTGTTCTTTGAAAATATATTGATTTACAGTGTCACCAACACTAGCAAACAGTGGGTTTGAGGAGCTTTTAAATGTTTTTCGCATTTTATCAGACTCGGCATTACCACATAGCTGTTTAGTTTTCCTAAGCCATGCATTGTGTCAAATGTCAGTTTGCTGTTGGTATTTTTTTTGTCCTGGGAACTCTATTCCTGTGTGTGTGTGAGTCTCTCAGTTGTGTCCGACTCTTTGTGACTCTGAAGTGTAGCCCCACCAGGCTTCTCTGTCCATGGAATTCTCCAGACAAGAGTACTGAAGTGGGTAGCCCTTCCATTCTCCAGATCTTCCCAACCCAAGGATCAGACCTGGTTCTCCTGCATTACAAGCAGATTCTTTAGCGTCTGAGCCCCTCCTCTATTCCTGCGTGCTTGTCTGCTGAGTCACTTCAGTTGTGTCCAACTCTTTTCGACGCTATGGACCGTAGCCCACTAGGCTCCTCTGTCCATGGGATTCTCCAGGCAAGAATACTGGAGTGGGTAGCCGTTCCCTTCTCCAGGGGATCTTCCCCACCCAGGGATTGAACCACGTCCCTTAGGTCTCCAGCACGGGGAGGCAGGTTGTTTACCACTAGCACCACTTGGGAAACCCACTCTATTTGTGTTGGGTCAAATAGTTTTTATTTTCTGATTATTTGAAGTGTTTTCATCTTATTTATTGTCTAGCCAATAAAAATATATTGACATAATTGATTTGTCTTATAAATCTAAGTGTATTTATGGAGTCTGGAAAGGAGTCAGGTTTGAGCTATCACAAGAGTGGGCGGATGCTGCCCAGGGGGATGGATCAAAGTCTGGAAAGAAATCAGCTAGGGTGGCTGGGTGCTGGGCCGTTCCGCTGGGGCTGGGAGTGTGGGAGAGACCCTGGAGTTACTGATGCAAAAATGGGAATTAATGATAAATGTGTCAAGTCTTATCAGGAAATGGGCTAGAAATCAAAGCTAGGAGAGTATGGGGTGAAAATAAGTTTTGTGCTTGGCTTGGGCTTTTCCTGCTCTCATCTTAGGGAACAAAGTGACTATTGGCTCCCTGTTCTTTACCCCGGTGGCAAGAGAAATCAATGAAAATTGCTTCAAGTGAATGTACATTGAGAACAGGGGCTCAGATCAGTTCTTGCAACAATTCTGGTGTAATATTAGAGCAGTTACGCAGAGAAATGCTGTGTGTGTGTGTGTGTGTGTGTGTGTGTGTGTGTGTGTGTGTAAAACGTATGCTTTTACAAATTTACTTTTCCCTGAAGATTATCATTGGCTTATGTGGTTTTTTAATATGCATTTTCCAACTTAAATAAAATTCACCCAAATATTTTCTTTTTAGTCTCCAGAGAATACAGAGGGCAAGGATGGATCCAAAGTAACTAAACAGGAGGTAAGTATATCTTTGACATCCTGTATTTAATTATTAACTGGAATTTCTAGTATTGTTATGATTGTCTGCATCTGAAGGACTGCTCTTCTAAACTGGATTGTTGCGACTACGTAAACCAGAGATAGAAGTGTGGCTGTGTCCCCGCCCTTGGCCCGGGCAGGTTTCAGTTAGGGGCACTCAGGAGGTATTTTCCACTTACCATGTGTGTTTATGTTTCTACTTGTCCTACTGCTGTCTGTCAAAGCAGATACTGAGAATTCCTTCCGGGCAAAGAGTGAGATAATAGGTAAATTCATCAAGGAGAACAAAGTCCGCCTTTCACAGTAAGGAAATGAAAGACTGTTGATTTAATAAATTCTCCACTCCAGTGAGTGAACTATAAATTACTGTTTGGGTTCTGAATATTTGCCTAAAAGCAGTCGTCTTTTAAAGTCAAAAAACTACAAAAGATATGTGAAATGTCAGAATTTTAAAGTGTTTTACTTTTAACCAGGAAAATTCTTAGGTTTGGGGATAATGAGATAATAAGTCAAAGAAGCTCTGTGTGAAAATACAGAAAACTGCAAAAGGCTAGGAACTTGGAAGAGATACTTGCCTTTGACCTTCCTTGGCAATATCCTGAACTGCTAAAAGGAGACGAGCAGAAAAGTAGCGAATGGGATGGTAACTGTGATGACAGCCACTCCCTTTCGCACAGAGCTTTACAGTGTGCAGCTCTTAGCCCTTGAACTTACAAACTCAAAGGGGTCAGGAGAGAGACGAAAACAATATCGAGTTACAGAGTCTTTGATTGGGTGACTCATATTGTGCTGATAATTCAGAGGCTGTCATGAGAGCAAAACCCCTACCATGATTTGTAAAAGGAAGTTCGTTCTGCCGAATGGAAAATCTTCAACAGAATCTGTAAAGAAATACTTCAAAAGCAGAACAAACAGAACTGCTTAGAGCCAAGTGCCCGCCATGCATTTACCCAGGTTTCAGTGTCTAGCAGAGCTTGGGAGGTAAAACTGGCAATCCAAGGTCAAGTCACTGAAGAAATGGTGAAAGTGAAAGTGAAGTCGTGTCCCACTCTTTGCGACCCCGTGGGCTGTAGCCTGTCAGGCTCCTCCGCCATGGGGTTTTCCAGGTGAGAGTGCTGGAGTGGATTGCCATATGAAAGTCGCTCAGTAGTATTCAACTCTTTGCAACTCCATGGGCTATACAGTCCATGGAATTCTCTAGGCCAGAATACGGGAGTGGGTAGTCTTTCCCTTCTCCAAGGGATCTTCCCAACCCAGGGATCAAACCCAGGTCTCCCACATTGCAGGCAGATTCTTTACCAGCTGAGCCACAAGGGAAGCCCAAACAAATGGTAGAACCAAACAAAAAAATGTGATACCAAAGTTCCAGTGCTTGAATTTTCTGGAAAATGGTGAAATATAATCTGTAGGACAGTTGACTACGTGTAATACACCTTAATGTTTTTAGGTTTCGGCACAAATGCATTTGGGTTTCTCCTTGGGGACTGCTATTTAAATTGGTCTGTCAGAAAACCTAGAAACCATTATGTACAACAGATCATGGATAGTGAAAACAACTTTTCCCTGCTTTCAACACTAAAAGCAAGCTGGTTAGAATATATGAACAAGATTTTTGCTCATACAATTGTCTTATGCATATTCTTTTAGCCTCAGAATTTTTTACTACTTATATTTTTACATTATTATTTTTAATGTTTGATTGCATGTATTATCTTACTGCTATCAGAAATCTTTCCTAGAAAAGACTCTTCCTATCATTTAAATCAGGACCAGATTAAAACTTATGATTTGTCTTCAGGACACCAACACAATTGTTTAAAAAGTGAAAAGGTTGGTTAATTAGAAGTGTTTTGGGATAAGAACTGTTTGATCATATATTGATTGATTTTCCCTGCTGAATTGATGGGGTTTCCTAGTTATGTCACTGAGTGTGCCCAACCTAGTCTACAGTCAATAAATATCAGTTACAAAGGAGGATCCCCTTTTGAAAATCTTCTCCGTGGTGTTTGAAGGGCATAGTGCAGAGTATAGTAAATGAACAAATGGTGAAATATCTGGACAATAAATATATCTGGACAATAAATGACCAAAGTGATGGGCTACAGTTATTACACTGGGCAGATTCCTAAGCCCTTTCACCTCCATTGTTTGAGCTGACCCTTAATTTAACCCTGGAACAAGGGGAGAGAGCAGTTGGGGATTTCCATAGAGAATAGTTGGCCACGCACAGAGCCGACTCATTGGAAAAGATCCTGATGCTGGGGGAGATTGAGGGCAGGTGGGGAAGGGGGCGACAGAGGATGAGGTGGCTGAATGACATCACTGACTCAGTGGACATGAGTTTGAGCAGACTCTGGGAGATGGTGAAGAATAGGGAAGCCTGAGTCCAGGGGGTTGCGAAGAGTCAGATACGACTGACTTACGACTGAACAACAGCAAGAGCATTCTGACCAAAGCAACCAAAAGACGTATGGAGCGCTTGAATGCACCAGGCTGTGCAGATTGCATAGTGAACAAAGGAGCAAAAGTCTCTGCCTCCATGGAGCTTCCACTGTAGAAGGGAGAAAGAGAGAGTAAATAAAATGATCAGAAATCTGCTATGAATAAAAAGAAAGCAATCAGAGGGAGCAATTTATGTCAGAGAAGCACTGTTTTGGTCAACAGAGGCATGAGTTATTATCCCCATTTAACAAGAGTGAAAAAGGTTCTCAGAGAAATACCATGCTTTTCCCTCAGATGTCACACCTTGTCAGTTGCAGCGCCAGGAAAGCCGTCTGAGTCTTCTGACTCAAAATCCCCTGTCCTCATGCCCCTTTTGGGGTCATCGTAAATCTGGTCTTGGGACTCCGTGGTGGTCCAGTGGTTAAGACTCTGCACTCCCTGCAGGGGGCCCGGGTTCAATCCCTGGTCAGGAAGCTATAAGATCCTGCATGCCACACGTCACGGCCCAAAAAAAAGAATCTGGTCACCCAGTGCCTTTTCTCTGTCTTCTCCGTCCTCCAGCCAAGACCCTGATACACATCCTGCTCCACTTCTCAATTCTGCAAAGAAGGGAGTTTCAACCTAGCTCTTCATTTGTTTTTGAAAGTTAAAAGCAACTTGACTTGTGGGCTTTTTTTGGAAGTGCATGGTGAAGTACAGAGGCATTAAGAAGTCTCATAAAAGTAAATATACTTCTGAATTCCACTGGAATGGCCCATAAGTTTTGAGCAGTGTTCAGCTGAGTCCAGTGATTCTACTTGTCCCTGGCTCTCCCAGGGAATTCTGTCATATTGAGATCAGACTTCTGTGTTGCTTTTGCAGGACATTAAAGACTCTGTATCTTTCACAGTAGCCCTCACTATAATTTTGTCCAGCCTAGGAAGTTTATCAGTAAGCAGTCAATGCCTACTGAATAATTCCATTTTGTCCAGCACCTGTGTACCGCAGTAACAAACCTTCACATGGTTTCTATAACTCTTAACGACCCATCATTATAAAAGCCTGCCTTTTTTCCCCTGAGAACTGCTCTTTCGGCCACTTTTCCGGCAGATTCACAATCAACAAATGGAGAGACTTTTTTTTTTTTTTTTAATTGACGTATAGTTGATTTACCATATTGTATTTCAGGGACATAACAAAATGATTTGGTGATACACATATATGTATACATCTATATTCTTTTTTAAAATTCTTTCCACTATATTACAAGATATTGAATATAGTTCCTTTTGCTATACAGTAAACCCTTGTTTATTGAGAGAAATTCTTAAATCTTTTTTTAAAATAGTAGTTCTGTCCCACAGTGTGAGTCTCAAATGAATACTTTGAATTCTAGTGTTTGAAAGAAGGAAGAAGAGCAGCCTGGTCTATTTTATATCCAGTAAATACAGTCCAGTCATTTATAGGAAGATTTGTGAAATGTGATGAAACTTTCCAGGAAGGTATACACACTTGCTGCAAAGTCAGTACTACCGACTGTGAGCGAAAGTTTGTTTCAGCTTCCCCTCTCTGCAGTGAGAAAGAGCATCTCTTAGGATGGTTTAAGAGAAGAATATTTAACAGAAGTTTGGGTTTCTTTTTCCCCTCCCTGACATAGAAAGAAGAGCTGGTAAATTTTAGGCAGGAAGTCATAAAATCATTTTACTGTAAAATATATGCTTTTTAGATATGGCTCCATTTAGACAGCCTCCCACCCCTTGTCTGTGCCTTTGTTCTGCATGCGTTTTGTAGGCTTTTCATTTTGAAACTCTTGTACTGGACCTGAATTATGAAAAGGTAGTGAGTCATTTGGATGGGAACAGCTGGCAGGCCAGTGCTCTGCTGGAACGCCTCTGGAAACCCCGGGGTGGGGGTGGGGGGTGACATCACTGCCTCTTCATGTGTTCCCTCTTGCCTGGAGAGGGAGGGGGCAGAGAACCGTCAAGCTGGGGAATTTTTCACAAGATCTGGCTTCCCTTCAATGAGCTCTTACTCAGGACAGCTCGTTGGTTGATAGGGAGGCAGTTGTAAATAATGGTTAACCTCTTTGCCCCTTTTCAGGCTCCAGACTGGATCCTAAGTAGCCAGTGGCCTTGGCACCCCTCCCTGCAAGTTCACTCTTGCTGTGCGTGTCTGGTGCTCACCCAGTCCAGTCACTTCCATGTTTGCTGAGGGCCCCCGCGAGGCATCAGAGCTTCGGAAGTGCTAGAGAAGATGGTTCCGTGCAGAAGGGGCACAGACAAGGGGCGGGAGGGAAGGCCCACATTGTGTGTCTCGCTGTGCACCCCCTGACCCTGTGCAGTGACGTGTCTGCACAGTCTCCTGGCTTGACACTTCGCCCGCCCACCTGAAGTCCAGCTCTGAGCTGTGCACACGAAACCAGGGTTAAAGTTATTCCTGGAGGCTCTGGCCCTTCATTTCCTTTTGTAGTTTAAAGAAAGACAGCTTTAGCTTCTTCTGGCTATTTTCAGCAAGAAAATTCTTCCATGTGGAGATGGCCAGAAACACTTCAAGGCTCTTTTCACCCAGACTGAGTTGAGAATTCCATGATTTCTTGGAATTGTGACCCAGGTTCCTGCTGACCAATTGCAATGACCGTCAAAAAGATTGAGACCTTTAAGCTATTGTCATGAGGCAGAGTCCGCATAAGGCAGCAAATTAGAGAAAAGCTTGCGTTCCTTTTTTTTTTTTATGAGTATTCTTGCATATCTACTATATGTTAGGTGATACACACTGTTCTAGTAGAAATAGAGCTATGACCCGAAGAGAACAGGAGGAGTATTTGCTCCTGGAACACTTATAAAGAAAGGAAGTTGTAGAAAATGAAATCCCTTGAGGCCCTGTCTTTGGCTGGTGAGGAGCAGAGTATCAGTCGGGTGTGCGTTCTTCTGAAATATGTAGAGCATTTCTGCTCTTAGTAATTTCCTTTGCCATCTCCTTTGCTGTGAAGTTGCACCACCCTTGAGGAAGAAGATGTCCTTGAAAAATTCTAATCTCAAGAGGTTCTCTAAATTTGTAAACTTCAGATGAAAAGAGCTTTATACTCTATTTAAATCTTTCAGCGATGTGCATTTCACAGATCAATCATTGTGTTTATTTTGTTACAGGTAAAAGGAAGCTGTGGTTGTTAACTGCCTAAGATTTGTAGTCATTCTCTTTTCTAACGTAGTAACCAGGGAGGGGACTCCTGCTATTTCGGTTTCTGCACAATTATATAAGTCTCTTTTTGTATAAATTTATAAGCTTCGGTTTCGTTTGTAAGGAATGCGCGTCAGACTGGACTGGTTCTGAAATAGCGCCTCAGTGCTCCTGCTGCCCATTTTATCACACAGTAGATGATGATTTGGGTTGCAGCCTAAACGCATCTTCCCGGCCTTGCCCACGGCGCCCTCCCCTGCAGGAGGCCATTTCTTTGAACAGTGCACCTGCACCTCTTTACAGACACTTCTTCTGGAATGTTCCAGTGCTCAGGGCACTTGGGGTATGTTTAACTGTGCTCACGGGGGGGTTTGAGGGGGAGATTAATGGGACTCATGCGTACTATTCTTTCAACAAAGTAAGACAGTATGAATGAATTAAAAAAAAAAATCAGCTTGATTGTGCAAAATCACGAAGAATTGTGTTTTGTGTTTCTTTTCCTCTGTAGCCCACCAGAAGGTCGGCAAGGTTGTCAGCGGTGAGTACTTTGGGCCCCACTGTTGTTAGCTCTTATGAACACACATTCCTTCTGTCCACGGCAGCAGAATGAAGACTAAGGTGGTGTTTCCTTTGAGCTTTGTTTAATTTCCTTTTTGGAAATTACCTGGGTCAGAATTTCGAGCAGGTTTGACAAGTGTTGCCAAGCAATTCACTTAATCAGATACACTGGTGAAGAACAGTGGCCAGCCCAGCAAGCAAGCATACGAAGCCCAGGAAGTTGTTTGATATGGCTGGAGCCGTGCGATGAAGAGTGACGTTATTAGCAAAGCCCTCATCTCCTATTCTACACCTGATGTAACAAAGGAGACAAGAAGTCTTGATTCTGTCTCCACGAGAAAGAGAAAATCCATACCTTAGTCAGAATGTTCTGGAAGTCCTCTGAATCCATAGGCTGTAGCCTCACTTTAGAAGCAGAGAATCTTTTTTTTAAAAAAAAGGAACCATTTCCAGTCTGCCACCTGGGGTCTCCCTCTCCAGGCCACGCCCAAGGAAGGGTCGTGGGTTAAGAGCATTGAAGCTGGGATGGGCAGTGATCAAGCCTTGACAAGACTGTGTCCCAGCCCTCCTAACCCCGCCGTGCTCCTGGCTGAATCCAGTGCTCCTCCCGCCCAGCCTGCTCAGGTGCCCAGCCTCCTCCTGCTGAGACCGGTCAGCCCGGCTCTCTGGAGGGGGACGTGCGCTGCCCACTGAGATGTAGGGGGAAAGGCATTGACCTCTTGGCGCACAGCCCGTACTAGATGGCACTGGGACCTTCGAGGGAGCCTGGCTTTCTTCTCAGCCCACACCTATGCCTGGCACAATGCAGGGAATCCAAGCCGAAATGGATATTGGAAACTTTCACAAATTAAAAAAGTATATTTCAGTTTCTGGTTTTTCTTCTCAATATATTTTTGCTAAACTTGTTTCACAAATTTAAAAGAAAAGGAAAGAAATAGGTATTGGAACCATTCTCAAGTTTGGAAGTATAGCCGGGTTTAGGTTGGGTTGAGCCAGTGTTCCACATGTGTGTGTGCTAAGTCGCTTCGGGCGTGTCTGAGTCTTTGTGACCCCGTGGACTGCAGCCCGCCAGGCTCCTCTGTCCATGGGTGCTCCAGACAAGAACACTGGAGTAGGTTGCCATTTTCTCCTCCAAGGGATCTTCCTGACCCAAGGATCACGTCTCCTGTGTCTCCTGAGTTGGTAGGCAGGTTCTTCACCACTAGCGCCACATGAGGCCCAACCTAAGAAGCAACATCAGAGTCACCTGGGAGGTGTGTTTGTGTGTGTACGTAGTTAATCCAGATTCTGCTACAATACCAATGCAGTACGCCAACACAAAAGGTGTTATGCTTGTCCAGTGGTGTGATTTTCACTGTGGTTGAAAAGCTACTCTTTTAGATTTCACTGTAGATTATGCTGAAACCCATTGTATTGCATGGATATCTAGCTTATGGTGGGCGGGGGGGGGGGGGCAGACCTTTAAGTCAAAAACCAAAATATAATACAAGGCCTTTCCTGAGCACTAGGGTCCAGCAATATAATACCTTCCACTGACATCATGGCTTGCGGTGCTGACGCAGAGCCTTGGAAGCCAGTGGGATTACAGAATACAAAAACATCACCATTTCCTGTCCCATTAAAACACCAATACTGAGTTTAGGGGGGAAAAGGTCCGTCTTGCTGTAAATTGAGAAAACAAGGACATGTTAGTACAATGTATCAAAGCCTGAAGTAAAATGTTTTATATCCTGAAAATTTAGGAGCTATGCAAGCTGATATATTGGGGGAGCAAATTTATGGTGGTCAGAAGATTAAGGAAAACAGCCCCTGCTTTTCAAGCTCAATTTCCTTTTTTTATTTGAGAGGTTATGTCCAATGACCAGTCTTCCGGAATTAAAGTAATTATAATTTCAGTTTATGACCTTGATGGAAAGGGCCAGGTTCAGTATGGTCCTGGACACCTGGAGGCACTGGGGAAACACGAGTTTTTCTCCATGGGGGGGAGGGGGTACTCTGGGCAGTGTTTTCTATTTAAAAACCATGTTCCCTGGTGCCAGGAGAGAGGTATAATTTTTTCCTAGCTCCATGAGAGAGAGAAATATTTGCCCTAAGATAGCTTTAGAAAAACCACAGGTTTAAACTTCCCCTGTGTCTCTTTGTACCCATCTCAGGTCCTTAGGAAGCAGCCAGCTGAAGCCTTGTGTTGAGGGGCCTGGGGCCACAGGGCAGAGGGGCACTGCTTCCAGGAGTGGGGAGAAACACACAAGGCAAGAAAAAAAAGAAGTCGCCTGGTGGGCCCTTTAGCTAATAAGGTCTGTGAAAGATCTTGAACTTTGGGAGCTAACAATATACCTTGTGGGCTTCCCAGGTGGCGCTAGTGGTAAAGAACCCGCCTGCCAGTGCAGGAGATAAAAGAGACAGAGGTTCGATCCCTGGGTCAGGAAGATTCCCTGGAGGAGGGCGCAGCAACCCACTCCAATGTTCTTGCCTGGAGAGTTCCATGAACAGAGGAGTCTGGTGGGCTACAGTCCATAGGGTCACAAAGAGTCGGATACGGCTGAAGTGACTGAGCGCGCACACAGTGAACATTGCATCATTATAATTGTGTTCCTAATAGCAGACTCTAGGGAGCCCAGGGTCTGGGTGGCCAGGAGATTCTGTTCACCTTGAACTGGCCTTGTACGAGAAAAGTAGGAAGAAGCTCAAGCTCAGACAGGCATTTGAAACCCACATCAGAGGTGGGAGAATTTGGAACTGGTTTTGGAATACTTCATGGGCAGCTCTCTTCATTCCCAGATGGGCTTTGCTTGTGACGGTGCTAGGATTTCTAGACTGCTCGGAAGGCCGGTGTGAACCAAATTCACAGAGTCATTTGGCCGAGGGCCTGAGTCGTTCCTCTTGCTGCATTGCTGTGATAAAAGGAAATAAAGAGACATCAGACAGAAGCTTAAACGTGTTCCCAGAGAGTTATTCTGGCCCAGGGAATAGTGAATTGACTTCCAGATCTCACCTGTGGTCGACTTGAGAACCCAGGATGATAATAGTCATGAGATGCGGAGGTCTTTTTGCTGGTGCTGAAAACAGGACGACGTTTTTTGCTTTTGAAATGAATGTCATAGTCAAAATGGACTGTTGTCCTTGGCGGTCTTGTTGCTGTTTCTTTTGGTGCTGAGGGTTGTCTTTTTCAGTATTTGTATAACTTCATTTATCTTTGCAGAAACCTGCTCCCCCCAAACCTGAATCTAAACCAAGAAAAACATCTGCTAAGGTAAGAGGTGCTCCCTCCCCCGCTTTGGCTTTTTCAACAGTGAATGAATTATAATTCCATATCCCAGAGTCATCCAAGGAAAGATCACATTTAATGATTCAGGCTCAGTGCCTGGACCAGAAAACTCACCCGAGCTGGCTTTCTCAAAAAGCAGAGAGCACAGTTTTTACACTTTACTGGGAGTCTGTTTTCCGTTTGGTCCATGCAGCAAAGGAAGTCAGAGCATATGCTGCTCTGAGAAGCCTCACGTCCAAGGTGGAGTTTGGTAGCTGCCTCATGAGACACAGTTCAGATGGTTCTCTGGAACAGTGAGCCTGGGCTTGCTGCCAACAGCTGGTGGAGGACTTGTGGGGGCTTCTGGCTTCCTAGAACTGGTCTTAGGAGGCCAGTCTGCTGACTAATAATTAATCAATACTACCAAATACTTAAGGCTTCCTTGGTAGCTCAGACGGTAAAGAGTCTGCCTGCAGTGCAGGTAAGTGTAGGTGAAAGGCGCTCAGTCATGTCTGACTCTTTGTGACCCCATGGACTGTACAGTCCCTGGAATTCTTCAGCCCAGAATACTGGAGTGGGTAGCCTTTCCCTTCTCCAGGGGATCTTCCCAACCCAGGGATTGAACCCAGGCCTCCTGTATTGCAGGTGGATACTTTACCAGCTGTGCCACCAGGGAAGCAGGAGACCTGGGTTTGATCCCTGGGTCAGGAAGATCCCCTGGAGAAGGAAATGGCAGCCCACTCGAGTATTCTTGCCTGGAGAATCCCATGGACAGAGGAGCCTGGCAGGCAACACCCCACGGGGTCATATAGAGTCCGATATGACGGAGCGACTGACACACACAGTGATGATAACACACAGCAAATAATGAATACAAGCAAACAGTTACATAGCCCTTGTCCTGTGTGCGTGTGTGGTCAGTCGCTTCAGCCATGTCCAGCTCTGTGACCCCATGAACTGTTGCCTGCCAGACTCCTGTCCATGGGGATTCTCCAGGCAAGAATGCTGGAGTGGGTTGCCATTTCCTTCTCCAAGGGATCCTCCCGACCCAGGGATTGAATCCATATTCTCCTCCTGCTCCTGCATTGCAGGCAGATTCTTTACCCACTAAGCCCCTGGAAAGCCTCTTGTCCTATGTCAGACCCTCATCCTATGTGTGAGCCTCCCTCGTAGCTCAGCGGGTAAAGAATCCACCTGCAATGCAAGAGGCCTGGGTTCATTCCCTGGGTCGGGAAGATCCCCTGAAGAAGGGAAAGACTACCCATTCCAGTATTCTGGCCTGGAGGATTCCATAGACTGTGTAGTCCATGGGGTCACAAAGAGTCAGACATGACTGAGTGCCTTTCACTTTAATCCTATGCGTAGACACTCACATCAATCCTACTAAGGTAGGGATACAGATTCTGTTTGGCAGATGAGAAAATTGCAATGCAGAATTATCGGGGGTAGGAAGTTTACCCCCAAATGGCCTTTCTTTACTTTGCCCTTCAGAGCGTCATCCCTTGTGTGTGCATTGTTTGAAATGATGTGTATTGAGGTGTGAAAAGGTGATTGTGAAGCACAACTCATTTTTGTGGCTTTGGTCTCTTTTAGTGGGGGGATCCACACCTCATGGCCTGTGGGATCTGGAATCTTAGTTTCCAAACCAGGGATGGACCCTGGGCCCCCTGCTTTGGGAGCGCATTAGAGTCTTAACCACTGGACCACCAGGGCAGTCCCGGGTTGGTCTTAAAATCAGGACTTTTCCTTCCCCTGGGCCTCCCTTCTCAGGGGCTCTCCCAGCTTCTAGCCCCAGGTCCTCACATGCAGCGTTTCTTCTCGCTGGGTCTTCCCTGACTTCACTGTGTCCCCCTGCGGCTGCTCGCCCCACGTCAGGACCGCTTCTCACTGTATCAGGAGAGGATGCTCCCCAGACACACACTTGAGGAGAGGTCAAAGTCCGGTGGATTTCCTGGGTCGCCTGTTGTATTTTCACGGGAGCCTCCGTGTAGCCCACTTAAAGCTCAGCTGAACCGGGTCCCTTTTTCCCCCCGAGAGCCACCCTGTCATCCTTGTTTGTGATTCCCTTTGTGTTTGGATGGAGGCTGGCTGAGTTTACACAACCTCCCACCCTGTATCACATGCTCTGTCTCCCTGTGCTTTGATCCTCTGTTAGAAAGAACCGGCAGCAAAGGTTAGCAAAGGTGTTAAAGGGAAGAAGGAGGAGAAGCAGGAAGCTGGGAAGGAAGGTATCGCAGCACCGTCTGAAAATGGTGACACGAAAGCTGAAGAGGTACTTTCCCCAAACACCTCCCGCTGATTGAATCAGTGTCTGGAAAGCAATTGCTGGATCCTTCAGCCAGTGCCCGCACGTTCATAATGTGTCTCTTTATTGCCCGTAATGTGATTGCAGATCCACATCTCTCGCTCAACTGTTAATGTCTCAGCCTCCAGAGGTACCCCACCCAGCACACTGTCAGTAAAGGGGCAGATTGAAACAGTGAGAGTTAAGGGTACAGTAGACAATTCCGCACGTTTGCAGTGACTAGCATCAGATAATAGCGTGGTGTTCTTTTTCTTTCATCGTGAACCGCGGGAGCCCCGCAGGCAAAGCTTTTGTGGTCGTTTGCAAAGCAGAAAGCAACAAATGCAGCCAAGTGTTTGTGTCATATATCCCCGCCTTGTCTGTTCTTACACCCAGAGTTGAACTCGGTTTTGCAGTAGAGCTGCTAAAAGCAGATGTTCCAAACTGTGCATGTTGCTCGGGTGGAGTCTTCTTTGGCTTATGGTAGTTTTAATAGTAACTCTGTCTTTTTTGTCTTCCTTTTTTCACAGGCACAGAAAACTGAATCTGTAGCTAACGAGGGAGAATGAATGGTCATGAAAATTGGGGTTGATTTTATGTACCTCTTGGGACAACTTTTAAAAGCTATTTTTACCGAGTATTTTGTAAATGCTAATTTTTTAGGACTCTACTAGTTGGCATACAAAAATATATAAGGATGGACATTTTACCTTCTCATAGTCGTGCTTTTTGGAAATTTCCATCATCCTTGAGTAAAATAAATACCAGTTTAATATTGGAAGCTGTCTGTAAAATTGATTTCAGTATTCCGTGCACTTGCTTTAAAAATTTAGTCCTGTGCATACTGTGGTGCTTTTACTGTGCGTATTTGAATTTTTTCATGCCGTTTTTCTAGAGCAATAATCAGTGGTGCTTTTGTACCTAGGTTTTATGTGATTTTAATGAAACATGGATAGTTGTGGCCACCTGCTGATTATTTGTGGTTTAAAATAAAAGGTTTTCCTGCCTGCAAAATACCTGCCTTAGTAGTGTCTTTGCTAAATTTAGGCGTTGTTTCATTTTCTTGTTGCTGAAGATGGAAAGAATTTGTACAGTCTGTCCCGTGATGGTCCCTCTAATAATTCATATAGGGTTGTTTCTGAATTTTCTGGCCTTTAAAAATGTTATTTTAATAGAATCATCTATGCGTGCCAGTGTAGAATTATTTCTAATATCCTTAATACCAGAAATGGCCAGCAATAGTCAACCATATAATAACACTTAATGCAACATTATTTTGTTGAAATCCTTATAAATAGAATGGCATTCTGCTAAACCAGAACTAGTGAAAAACCATAAACTCAGCCTCATCCTTGAAAATGTTCCCACTTGCAAAATAATACTAAGTGGTGCTGTGTTGTGCTAAGTCGCTCCAGTTGTGTCCAACTCAGTGACCCTAGGGACAGTAGCCCACCGGGCTGCTCTGTCCCTGTGGGTTCTCCAGGTAAGAACACTGGAATAGGTTGTCATTTTCTGCTCCAGGGATCTTCCTAACCCAGGAATGGAACCCACGTCACTTAGATATCCTGCATTGACAGGCAGGCTCTTTACCACTAGTGCCACCTGGGAAGCCAGTACTAAGTTACATTCTTATTAAAATACTTTCCCATTCATTGAGAAATTCACAGTTTCGGATGCTCTTTACCCAAGTGACCACTTTTGGGAAAGGAGTTGAACGTGATCTTTTGAATAGCATCCGTCTTAGTCTGTTCAAGCTGCTGTAACAGAATACCACTGACTGGGGGGCTTATAAACAGCAGAAATTTCTTTCTCACAGTTCTGGAGGCTGAAAGTCAGATCAAGTGCCAGCAGGATCGAGTAAGGCCCCCTCTCAGATCTGAAACTTCTCACTGTGTCCACACATGGGGCACGGGGCTGGGGATCTCTCTTGTATAAGCACTGATGCCATTCATAGGGGCTCCAGCCTCATGAATTAAGCCTCACCTCCTGCTACCAGCATCTTTGAGAGTTGGAACTTCAGCATAGGAACTTTGGGGGGACACAAGCATCCAGGCCGTAGCAATGTCTTTTTGTTTCTGGAAGGACAGGGGCAGAAGAGCTGTTTTCTAAATGCAAATTTGTTTGTTTGTTTGCATTCCTGAGAAGTTGGGTAACTGCGTGCACACCCCCAGAAAAGCTGAAATCGGCGGATTCCTCTTGGATGAAGAAATGGAGAATAGTTATTGCCTGTGCTGCTCTGGGACTCTTGCACAAAGGCTGTTGTTCCTAGGGCCTTCCATGCTTTTCTCTTATCAACAAAAACAAGCTCCCTCCTCCAAGGTATAATTTCAGGACTCAGAATTTACACCTGTGTCATTGTCCCAAGTTTGGCATTAATCTCCTGCAGGTAGGAACCGTATTATATGGAGGATAACCTCATGTATAGTTTCTTTGGTTTCTGATTATAAAATGTACCTTGACTGATAAGTGTTAGATATGCCAAGAACTTTTACCCCAAAGGAAAATAGCTGGTATCCTATGATCACTTGACAAAAATATTTTCATCATGCAGTTAATACACAGTTGAAGTACATTTCTGGCTAGCTTCCAGTTCCGAAGTGAAGTAGAAACTTCATAGGTTTACATATAATTTCTAAAGTGCTGCTGGTGATCTTTCTTTAAAAAAAGAAGATTACAAAGATACATAAAGTCAAACTCCTCCTTTTTCCCTTCATATCTCCCAGAGATAATCACTGTCCCATCATTTTCTCTATTTTACTCTGTGTATATGTGCATATATAAGCACTTGTGTGCACATGTGTACATATGTGCATATAATTTTAAAAGAAGGAATCATACTATGCATTCTATTTTGAATTTAATTCAACCAATAAATTGTATTGGGTATAAAGATTATCTCTAACAGTGCAGTATCACCCGTAGTACTGCAGTAAACATTCTTGTACACAAAGTTTTGCCTACTTACATATTTCAACTCAAATAATTTCCTAGAAGCGGCATGTCTGAATCAAAGGGAATATACATTCGATGTTCTCACTATTGCCAAAAAAATGGTCCCTATCCACTTCCATCAACAGGGTATAAATGCCATTTCTTCCTGCATTTGTCAACACCCTTATTTTGGTTAGTCTCATAAATGAAAAATATGCTGTACTGTTTTAATTTTTAAGTTTATTACTAGTAAAACTGGGCTTTTCCTATGTTTAGTGTCACTTTAATTTCTTCTATGAATTGTGATAATTTTCTCTTGGGGAATCAGTGTGTTTTAAATCCTTATTTGCCATGGCCACTGCTGTCATTACTTTTTATTCAAACACACAAAGATCAGGGGTTCTGGCTTACGTCTCTTAAAGTTATGGGTGGTAGTACTGCCACATTGACAAAGCAAGGGAGTCCTGTAGGGCAGACAGCTACCAAAATAACACAGGAAGCCTGCATTGCTCCCCAAGAACTGGGCCAAAGGATATGCTGCCAAGGGTATGAGTGCGCCGCCAGCAAATGCAGCGAAGGTTTGGGAATCCCATCCACTGCCACATTGCTTACCCCTTCAGTGAATGTACGCAAGTTAGAAAAATATGTGTTGTCCAAAATACTTGTCTGTTTGCGTTCTGCTGTGCTGTGCTCAGTTGTGTCCAGCTCTTTGCGACCCCATGGACTCTCACCAGCCTCCCCTGTCCGTGGGAGTTCCCAGGGAAGAGTACTGGAGTGGGTCACCAGTTCCTACTCCAGGGAAAACGGCAACCCATTTTCCCAGGCAAGAGTACTGGAGTGGGTTGCCATTTCCCGATCAAGGTATTGAACCTCTGTCTCTTGCATCTCCTGCATCGGCAGGCGGATTCTTTATCACTGAACCACCTGGAAAGCCCACTTGTCTGCCTGACCTGCTGGAAAATCATAACTCTCTGGATCTACAGTGACTGAGTCAAATGGCCTGGCCTTATGGTTGAGCAGTGCACTGCTTGTCCAGTCATAAGCGGTAGTCCTAAAATTCTCCCTGAGGCCGGCCCGTGGATTGTGGTGGAATTAGAGTGGGCTTTGAGAAGTAAGTGGCTGTGTGATTCTCATTTTTATGTTCTGTGAAAAGATCGTGTGAACTGAAAAGATACATCAGCCCGACAGTAGGTGAACTGTTCTATAACATCTTTGGCGGACATTAAAATGATTAAGAAGTTTGAGACAGGTTTACGAAACGAAAGTTTTTTTTCCCCTCTCCTCAAATTTTAGATGTTTTTCTCAGCTAGATGTACAAATGCTGTCCTTCAGGTTTCCAATCCCAGCAGATATAAGGAGGCCATCTCAATTTTTAGCTGTCACCTATGCTAATATATCTCTTTGAATGCCTCCCTCTTAATTGTGAGCTCTAAACTTCTATTATTTTCTATTATTTTATCCAGAACACTGATATAAAATATCTTGCAATAATTATAATGATTAAGATAATAATTATAAGTAGCCACACAATTTATTTACTACCCTGTAATAAGCACTTTTCATAAATTAATTTGGGAGAAAATTTGTGAATTCTTTAAATATATTAATATGATGCTCCTATGCCTCAGTAAAAATGAGCCTTTTTTTCCAGTGCCAAGTAGAGGTTCAGGCTCTTTTAAAACTGCAAAGGGAATTTGGGATTATACATCTCTCCCTTGTATGAGAAGAGAAAGTGAAAGCCGATTTTAGGATTATATTTATGAGTAAGCTTCATGACCTTGGTTAGGCAGCAGTTTCTTAACTATAAGATCCAAAGCACAGCAACCAAATAAAAAACTAGATAAATGGTACATCAAAATTTAAAACGTCAAGAAAGTAAAGGTACAATCCACAGAATGGGTGAATATTTTTACAAATAATATCTGATAAGGACCTATTATCCAGAACATATAATAAAAATTTAAAACCCAACAATAAACAATTTTAAAAATTTAAATGGGTAAAGGATTTGAATAGACACTTCTCCAGCTTGTATCAATAGCCAATGTTTTAATAAAGGAATGCACAAAATAATTAGGGAAATGCAAGTCAAACTCTAGATAAAGAGACAATACAGTCACTAGGATAACTTTAAAAAAATTGAAAATAAGTGTTGGAGAGCACCTGGTGAAATTGAAGCCTTCATTTGTTGCTGATGGGAATGTAAAATGGTGCAGCATCTTGGGGAACAGTTTGGAAGCTCCTCAGAAAATGAAAGCCAATGACCCAGGAGTTCTATATATACCCAAGAAAACTGAAAACATATTCACTCAAAAACTGATGCATGATATGTTTATAGCAGTATGTTTTATTTTCCCCAAAGTGGAAGCAGTGTAGATGTCCATTCACTGATGAATGAATGAACAAAATGTGCCTTCTGGTAGAATATTATTCAACCATATAAAGGGATGAAGTTCTGATCCATAGTTTCCCAAGGATGAACCTTGAAAACATCCTGCTCAGTGAAAGAAGGCTGTCACAAAAAAAACCAATTATGATTTCATGCATGCAAAATGTCCAAAACTGACAAATTTATAATGACAGAAAATGGACTCATGGTAGGTAGTGGGAGGGGAGAGTGGGAACTGACTGACAGTGGAAACAGTTTCCTTTGGGGGAGATAATGGAACGGTTCTGGAATTTAAAAATGGTTGTACACCATTGTAACTATACTAAAATCCACTGACTGTACACCATTAAAAATGACATTTATGAGGCTACTAAAAGCACGGGACCTCAGGAGGTCACCACTGCTCACCTATGTTAAGCCAGCCCGGTCATTTAACTTCTGCTTCTCAGCTTCTCCTCCCTAAAATAGAATATCTGTTTGACAAAGCTGTTAGTGGTGAATGAGATAGTTACTATGAAATCACGTAATGCAGTGCCTAAAATGCAGTGGATTACTGAATGGAAATTGGATGAATACGAATGGGCCTTGTAGGTGTGGGCTGGTGCATACATCAGGTATGTCTGTCATAGGTGGTCAGTCTTGGTGTGCAAAAGGAAAAACTATGCTTCATATCAAAGGCAATATAATATAGTGGTTATAAACTCTGCAAACCAGACTCCCTAGGTTCAAATCCTGTCTTTATTTCTTACTCTCCACATAACCATGGACAGGTTACTTAGTCTCTCTATACTCTGCATATCTTAGAGTTCCTGTCTATAAACGAGAATAAAAATAGTACACTTGATTGGGTGTTAAAAGTGTGAAATGATATAGGTGTTCAGGAAGTATTATGAGTCAAACCATGCAGCAGGTGAGATGTTAGTCCCTGGGACCAGTGACCATTGTCTCTTTCACCTTTGTGACATACGGTAAAGGCAGAGTAAATACTTGTTGAACTCAGTGTGGTCTTCAATAAACAAGAGAAGAACCAAGCTCAGGATTTTATCATTGCTCTATGTGTCTCCAAATTAAGCTAATTGGACTGTGTAACCCAAACATATGAACCACAATTCAGGCTCATATGCCTTGGAATTAGTGCAAAAATTAAATCATCTTTATTTTGTGTGAAAGTCCCTCAGCCGTGACCCCATGGACTATACAGTCCATGGAATTCTTCAGGCCAGAATACTGGAGTAGGTAGCCTTTCCCTTCTCCAGGAGATCTTCCCAACCCTATGATCGAACCCAGGTCTCCCACATTGCAGGTGGATTCTTTGCCAGCTGAGCCACCAGGGAAGCCCAAGAATACTGGAGTGGGTAGCCTATCTCTTCTCCAGCAGATCTTCCCGACCCAGGAATTGAACTGGGGTCTCCTGAGTTGCAGGCGGGTTGTTTGTATTTAAACTAAAGCCTTTTAAAATCCAGTTTGGGGCTTCCCAGGTGATGCTGATGGTAAAGAACCTGTCTGTCAATGCAGGAGACAGGAGACGTGGGTTCAATCTCTGGGTTGGGGAGATCCCCTGGAGGAGGGCATGCCAACCCACTCCAGTGTTCTTGCCTGGAGAATCCCCTGGACAGAGGAGCCTGGCAGGCTACAGTCCATGGGGTTTCAAAGAGTCAGACACGACTGAAGCAACTTAGCATGCACACACAGGCACATCATAACTTAAGGAACATCTTTTTTGGTTGTGGTACTATTCTTGGGACAATACTAGTTTGACCTGTGTGCTCACATTTTCTTTTTTAATTTGGACCCAACTTCACTTTTCTACAAAAATTACACCATGTTCGTTCTGTGTAATATCTTTCTTTCTAGATTACAAATTGCTTAACAATTTAACAGAAAATATTCACA
Source organism: Redunca redunca (assembly GCA_006410935.1). NCBI lineage: Eukaryota > Metazoa > Chordata > Mammalia > Artiodactyla > Bovidae > Redunca > Redunca redunca. The sequence goes on along the minus strand of SJYQ01096185.1, from coordinate 126,773 downwards.
TAGAGATAAACACACCTAGACCTAGGTTGCGGAGAAGGCAATGGCAACCCACTCCAGTGTTTTTGCCTGGAGAATCCCAGGGATGGGGGAGGCTGGTGGGCTGCCATCTATGGGATCACACAGAGTTGGATTGAAGCAACTTAGCAGTAGCAGCAGCAGACCTAGGTTGATGGGTCTCATTGAGTTGCTTGAAGCCAGGTTATCAACTCTGAAGATGGGAAAAACCCCTGAGATCATCTTACTCCCTTCCAAGGAGGTTTAAATCCCCTTTACAACATGACAAAAAGTTTCTTAGACTTTTGAGTTCCTTCAGTCTTGACAGTATCACTCGAACAGTTATGTTACAAAGTACTTTCTTATTGTTGAGCTAAGAACTGTATCCTTGTGGGTACCTGCTCAGTCGCTTCAGTTGTATCTGATTCGGCAATACTTTGGATTGTAGCCCGCCAGGCTCCTCTGTCCGTGGGATTCTCTAGGCAAAAACACTGGAGTGAGTTGCCATGCCCTTCTCCAGGGGATCTTCCTGACCCAAAGATCGAACCCACCTCCTTTAAGTCTCCTGCATTGCAGGCGGATTCTTTACCCACTGAGCCACCTGCCCTATCCTTGTAGCTGCCAACTATTGATGTCAGGTCTCCCAGGATCAGGGACATACAGAACTCACATTCTGCATCCAGTGACCCTTCAAGTGTCTGAAGACACCTGTTACATGCCCCTGGAAACACTTTGGTTTCTCAAACTCCTCTATAAAGATAGGAGGAAAGATCTCTTTTTAAAATATAATATACTTAAATTGGTCTCATAAATTCACACTGATTGAGAAATGAGAGCAGAACATTTTTAAAACAATCACATTAGGCCTAACTGTATGAAATGACTATCCTATTTTCTCTTTGGACCTTCAGAAACAGCGATTTCACATGACTCATCTGATCCTTTTCCTCAGTCTTTCTCCTTTGTGGAAATTTGATTTAGTGTGTCTTCTGTGAATTCATCCTGATTTGTAATAAGTATGTTTTCAGGACAAAGGACATATCAGGGTTGCACCAAAGTCTGTCTGCCACATTCATCTATTCATCAAAAACATACTGAACATCTAAACGCTGGGCATTTTGCAAGGTATTAGGGATGCAGTATTGAGAAGGTCATTGTCCTGCTGTTACGGAGCTCAGAGTCTAGTGGGGAAGCTAACATTATTAGTTTCTTAGTAACACAAATGTGTATTTATAAAAGCCATTACTGAATCCTAACCTTTTCCACCGTAAAACCTTCATATAATTACTCTAATGGATTTCATTTTGAGAACAGATTTTAGTCACAAACAAACATACATAAAACTAAGTAAGTTAATTTACTGAATAGCACTTTAAAATATTATTTACCTGGTTGCTGTAGATTGCCTGTGAAAAATGACTCCTTGGACTTGGAATAAATGTTTAGCTATATTTCCAGGAAATAATTGATCTTGAATAATACTTCTTGTGGCTCTTCCACTGATGTCTTTTTGGGCTGGAAGACTCCAGCCCATTGTACCCAACAACCTGTGGAACTGGAGTGATTTGAAAGGCAAAACGGAATTTGGGGAGAATAGAGGATGGGAGGAAGGAAACAGGTAGGACTGACCTGTATGGGTACCTTTATTTTTAGAGCCAAGTCTCCTTTGAATTCCAAAAGAATTGCTTTTTTACCCGTGAAATTTTTAAGGTCTTTTCATAGTAGCATCTAAATCAGGATAAGATAAATTTTTATAGTATTCATTCATTCTTTTTGGTTGAATTCAGCTTGAATAATTGGTAATGAACAGTGCTCTTAAAAACTGGTTTACTTAACATATACAAAGCCCCCAAGAACTACATTAAACCAGCAGTTGCTGGGCTGCTCCTGTGCTCTGAGCACTTTGCCAAAGAATTGATAACAACGCAAGAAGAGATGTAATTTGGGGCTTCATTCTTACGAGTCCAGACAGACCTTTAGCCATATACACTTCTAGGTTTTTTGTTTTCTTTTTTTTTTTTTTACAGTGAGTTGAATACTGATTAATCAAATTGTGTAAAATCTTCAGTGTATCAGTAGCTGTTGAGTGGCTACAATGTCCCCATGACGGAAAGAAAGAATTGGACACTTGACTGATCTTTTCAGTCATAATGCATTGCTTTGGCCTTTTGCATTCTTAGAGCACCTTCTTGACCTATATTTTATACTGATTCCCTTCTGTCTGATACTATAATACCATAAAAGACTCTAAGGTAAAAAATCAATCATTATATATGTGTGCAGTTCAGTCTAAAAAAGACTCTAGGAGACCAGAGCAGGGAACCATTTTGAGTAGCTGTGGAAGGATTATGGTGTATTATGCACATATGCTCCTGATGTTTGAAGGAGATCTGGATGAGTCTTGAGAGTAGCAGGAGAACTTGTCAGATGGGGAACAACCTTTACAAGGCTGGAGGGAAGTACGTGGAGTCACATCTGAAGTAGGTTCATCTCCTAATACCATGTTTTGGGTACCTGAGTGAAAATAGATTCACTGTTTCCTGCTTCCATTTTTTTCTGCAAAATGATAGGTTGGGTTTGATTAGTGGCTTTTAAAACCATTTTTCCAAAGTAATGCATGCTAAGTCACTTGAGCTGTGTCTGACTCTTTGCAGCCGCATGGACTGTAGCCTGCCAGGCTCCTTTGTTCGTGGAATTCTGCAGGCAAGAATGCTGGAGTGGGTTGCCCTGCCCTGAACTAGAGGATCTTTCCGACACAGGGGTCAAAGCTGCATCTCCTATGGATCCTGCTTTGCAGGTGGATTCTTTACCACTGAGCCACCAGGGAGCAAGCAGTAGGATACCGATAATTCTTTGGGGATGGTGGTGAGGGAGGTGGACCCAGCCCCGAGGCCATCACCTCACCTCTTTGGGCAGCTCCTAAGGCTCCTTGGGTGAGCTCACGGGACACGATTTGAAGACTGATGAACCAGGCGAATCCTAAAGGCCTGAGTGACAGTTTGACTCCTCCCAGCTATCAGTGTGCACAGATCTGCAGGAAAATGGAAAAATACCGTGACTGGAGGAGAGGGTTGCTGGTGGGAAACAGAAGTGGAGCTGGGCCTGGCACACAGTAGGCACTAAGGAAATGACATGTCAGTGTCTGTGGGAATGTACTGTCGTAGGCTGGGAATGTGCTGTCCACATGGTCAGAGAAGCCTTGAATTGTGGTCACCAGTAGCTTAGCTTTGAAACATGTAGCCACCCTGGATTCTTCCATGGGGTATTGACAAAAAGAACATGGTATGCAGGAAAAAGGAGCCCGGTAATGAAGTGGATTCTTCACTTAACTCCTATTTTCCTTTAATTAGAATGTAGTCTGGATATTGCATACTAGGGAACTATAGTTAGTTTTCTAAGATAAAATATGGTATTGTAGTTATTCTTAGGAAATGTGTGGTGTGCTGCAGGTTTTTGTTTTTGTTTTTTAGGGATGAAAGCATGTGAGAGCTGCAACTTATTTTCAAACAATTCAGATATAGAAATACACCTATATCTACATCTGAATTGTTTGAAAATAAGTAATGTATATAGTATATATAGTGTATATAGTATATATAGTGTATATAGTATATATAGTGTATATAATGGCAACCTACTCCAGCACTCTTGCCTGGAAAATCCCATGGACGGAGGAGCCTGATAGGCTAAAGTCCATGGGGTCGCAAAGAGTCGGACACGACTGAGCAACTTCACTCACTATATACACTATAGTGTATATAGTATATATATGGGGCTTCCCAGGTGGCCCTAGTGGTAAAAAATCTGCCTGCCAATGCAGAAGACCTAAGAAACCATTTCAATCCCTGGGTCAGAAAGATCACCTGGAGTGGCAAGTGGCAGAGGAGGAGGACAGAGGAGCCCAGAAGGCTGCAGTCCATGAGGCTGTGAAGAGTCAGACACAACTGAGCACATAGTATACATATGATGTATATATTATACATATTATGTTTGTGTACATATAATAATATAATGTATATACAATATATAGGAATATATAGTGCATGTATATACAATGTGCATTATATGTATTCACCCATTTGTACACATATATTTATCTACATGGATACTACACATACGGCAAAATGTTAATTGCTGGATCCAGTGGTGGGAATACAGGTGCTCCTTACACTGTAATAGAATCATACCTATTAGGACAGTACTTAATCTGTGCCAGTAAAGAATCTGGCCTATGTCTCTAGCTTCTGAGGGGTAACCTTTAAACCTTTGGAATTCTGCAGTTGATACTAGTGTCTTTGATATTCCGGGTGAGCCCCTGGGCCACGTGGCTTTAGTCCAATTTGGGGGTAGGGAGAATGGAAACCAAGTTCAACCGCAAGGGCAATCAATCATCAAGCATGCCTCCATAATGAAACCCCAGTGAAACCTCTGCACATCAAGCCCTGGTGAACACCCCAGGCCTGTAATCCTCCCTGTGAATTGTCAAGCAGCAGTACCAGGACTTGAACACTTCCTGAGGACAATGAAAGCTTTGCCCTTGGAACCCTCCTGGGCTCTTCCCTATGTGGCTCTTCCTTTAGCAGGTTCTAATGTGTACCCTTTATCATAAACTGTAACCATAGTGTAATTGCCTTCAGTGAGCTCTGAGTCCTCTCAGGTTTATCCCATCACCAAATCTGGGGGTGGCTTTGAGAACTCCCAAACTGCAGTGTTCAGAGGTGAGGTTGGGGTCAGAAGTGAGGATTGTCTTGGGGACTGTGTCCTTAGACTTTGCAGTTTGGCTACCTAGGGCTCAGGCCTTCTATGTTATACTTGTGTATGAATATTTAATACTCCTAACATGAACATTAACGAGTTGTGATGGGGCCTTCTATTTGCCTGTCTTACAGATTAGAAAAATTTAGGAACAGATAACTCTCTTGCCCAAGGTTATGCAGTGAGTAAATGGTGGAACTAGCATTTAACCCTTGCCAGGCTGCACCAGAGCTTGTACCTCTGCTAATAAGGAAGCAAGCTCATCTCAGGGAAATAAGTGAATAGAATTCCAGAGTAGGTAGGTCCAGGTTAGATCCTGTCTCCTCCATTCTCTAACTACAGTACAATAATAATGATCTTTAGGATAAAGACCCTAAGGCATAATAAGACAGCAAGCCCTGAAAGAAAGATTCAGTGATGTTTAGTACTACACACTTTGTTTGCTAAGGTCATTAAGTGGACTAATTAATTTTGTAAAGAAGTCCAAGAGTTTTAACAGAATGGGCTTTCTCATAAACTTCTCCCTTGTCCGAGTAACGAGACCTCCACATTCTCTAACCATGCCGGTTAACAGGAGGCTTGCTATAAAATGTCAGTGGCATGGAAAAAATGCTTTAAAGAGAGAGCAGTCCCACACCTCTCTCTTCTAATTGATAGTTGACCATAATCCAAATCAGAATGGCATGTTCTTCAGAATTCAAAAACAAGGGTGGTAAAAATTTCAATACCCTAAAGAAAGTATATGAGGGAAGAAGATTTAGCAAGTGAAGCTCCCGGACGCTCTTCTTTTGCAGGAAAGGTTTAATTATAACAGGCCACAAATGTCACAATTTTGCCAGCACGTTGGGAATTTTGTGAACCCAACTAGCTGAATGTGCATTAAATTTTAATCAAATCGTCACAAAAGCTTCCAGATAGATGGTACTGTCTAGATGCAAGCAAAAAATGTGAATGACCCTCTGCAGCAGTCATGAAGTTGGGCATTTGCTCTTTGAATATGTGCACTGATGCGTGAGCAATGTCCTGACACAGGTTGCAAGGGTGCTGTTCTTCCCTGGCCACCCCCCAAAAAGCCTGGAGGTAAGCTTTCACTAGTGAGGGAAAAACTCAGTAATGCCAAGAGCACAGTAAAACAAGAGAAATCCAAGAGATTAAACCTCTGCTGCTGCTTTATTCAGCTAACGTGATCCTGATGGCCGAATGAATCTCTAAGAGGTTTTAGTTGGGGCTCTTCCATGGAATTCCTAAAGTGGCTTATATTTCACCTAAGACAAAATGAAACAAGAAAAACCCTGCAACTTCAAACATTGTGGTTTGAGATAATACTTTGCTCTGATCTCATTTTCCAGTTTCTTTCAATGATTAAAAAAAGTCATTTTCCAATTTTCTCAATGACTAAAAACCTGGTTTCAAATTTTCCATTTTCCAAACCGTAGTCATTTTCCAATTTTTTTCAATGATTAAAAAAAAAAAAAATTGGTTCCAAAGTGTTACTAGGCACAGTCCTAAAACCTTATGTAGGGGAAAAAAAAAAAAGAAGCAAAAACAAAAAAATAAAGGAAGAAAGAGAGAAAGGAACCACCACCAAAGGAAATAGGAAATGGTATTTACGTTTTTCCTCATCTATTAAATAAGAATATAAGTGCCGATCTCATAGGGCTGTTATGAGGATTAAGTGAATTAATATTTTTAAAAGTGCTTAGAAAAAGTGCTGGTCATGTGGAAAAATATATAACTTCATTTAATAAAAATGTTTAAACACACGTGAAAGAAACTCTGCAGGCACCAGTGGACTGAAGTGGCCGTCAGAGAAGCTGCCTTTGTTTTCCATAGAAGTGATTAAGTACCACGAGGCACTTCTAGAGGCAGAGAGAATTGAGGTGCAGCGGGAGAAATGTGTTTCCAGCAATTCTTAGCTACATGCGTTATTTCTGGGTTTATTTTCATAATATGAGTTTTTGATTCCTACGTACTTTGAAGTTTGCCTCAAGGGAAAAAGTTGAATTGAGACTCTTTGTGACCAGAATCTTTTGGCCTGGCAGGTTGGCGCCTTCAACTGTTTCTCATGCCAAGCCTGGGAGATTCTGTTCCCATTCCAAAAGCTGACAGGAGCTTCCTTGCAAATTTTTCTGAAAGAAATGAATGAGACTAAACTCCAACAGATTTCTGCCTTTATGGACCCTTAACTAGCCTAATTAGCTTGGTGAATTAGCAGTGCGAAGGCCAGAATACACAGTGCAGTGGGCCCAGCCCCGGGGGTGGAGACTCAGGAGGCTCCCAGATCACGAAGCAGGAACCTTCCCGCGGCTGGCCAGGGATGCTCACAAAAGGCTGCAGTGAAAAGACTGCAGAAAAGCTGCTGCCGTGTTTTGGCTGAGTTCACAGGAATGTGGATTTTGAACTTTGAGCCACGCAAAATCATATTTATACCCAGAAAAGACTTCGTAATGCCAAACCTAGTGAGCGTAAGATATTACATCATTTACACTTTGGGACATAAACAAAGAGAATTTTAAGGTCGTTTTCAGTAGCTCTTTTCCATCTCCAAAGAGAGAGGGGGAAGACTGAAAATGGAAAATGGCATTAAACTGTGACAGGAGGGATCCAAGTCTAATACAAAAAAGAACCTTCAGGCCTTCAGTCGAATAGTTGTGTTCAACTCTATCGGACCCACCCACTTTGTAAAACAAATATTTGTTAACATTCCTTTTACTGTCCTGAGTTAAAGTTCACAGACAATATACCATGCCTACAGGCATTCAAAAGTTAACATCATTGGTGGGACTGTAAATTGGTGCATCCACTATGGAAATAGTATGGAGGTTCCTCAAGAAATGAAAACCTGAACTACCATATGATCCTGCAGTTCTACTTTTGAGTATTTATTTGAAGAAAATGAAAACAGTATCTCGAAAAGATATATGATCATTGCAGCATTATTTACAATAGCTGAGATATGGAAACAACCACTGATGGATGAATGGATAAAGAAGATGAGGTATATTAAAATGGAATCCTATTTAGCCATAAAAAAGAATGAAAGCTTGTCATTTGTGACACGGATGGATTTGGAGGGCATTATGCTAAGTGAAATAAGTCAGATAGAGAAAAATACCACATGATCTCACTTATATATGGAATCTAAAAAACAAGTAAAAACAACAAGAAAAACCAAGATCATAGATAGAACAGATTGGGGTTTCCGGGGTAAGGGTGATTTGGGAATAGGTCAAGGGGTCAAAAGGTACAGTCTACCAGCCAGCTATAAAAAGAAAGTAAGTCTTGGGAATATAGAGTACAGCATTTGTGTTGCATATTTGAAAGAAAGTAGATCATAAAAGTCCTTATTATCAGAAAAATGTCTGTGATATTATGGTGGAAGGACACTAGACTTACTGTGGTTATCATATAACACTGGATACAAATATAGAATCATTATGTTGTGCACCTGAAACTAACATTGTATGTCAATTAGACCTCAGTTTTAAAAAAACAAAAAACCTTGGTAGACTGCTCTAACTGTAAAATAAAGAAGGATGTAAATCAAAGTCATTTATGATGACCTATGTATTTCAATATGTAAATGTTTGGGTGTGACTTCACAAGAAGATATAACAAACTATAGATAGATGCATTCAGTTCAGTTCAGTCACTCAGTGGTATCTGACTCTGTGCAATGCCATGAATTGCAGCACGCCAGGCCTCCCTGTCCATCACCATCTCCCAGAGTTCATTCAGACTCATGTTCATCGAGTCAGTGATGCCATCCAGCCATCTCATCCTCTGTCATCCCCTTCTCCTCCTGCCCCCAATCCTTCCCAACATCAGAGTCTTTTCCAATGAATCAACTCTTCACATGAGGTGGCCAAAGTACTAGAGTTTCAGCTTTAGCATCATTCCTTCCAAAGAAATCCCAGGGCTGATCTCCTTCAGAATGGACTGGTTGGATCTCCTTGCAGTCCAAGGGACTCTCAAGAGTCTTCTCCAACACCACAGTTCAAAAGCATCAATTCTTCGNCATATTGAGTGCAGCACTTTCACAGCATCATCTTCCAGGATTTGAAAGAGCTCAACTGGAATTCCATCACCTCCACTAGCTTTGTTCGTAGTGATGCTTTCTAAGGCCCACTTGACTTTACCTTCCAAGATGTCTGGCTCTAGATTAGTGATCACATCGTCATGATTATCTGGGTCGTGAAGATCTTTTTGGTACAGTTCTTCCGTGTATTCCATTCTGAGAGTGCATTCATGAGTCCAATTTGTTCATAAGTCCAACAAAAACAGCCTAGATACCCAACTGACACAATTGGTTATATAGTGGTGTACTGTAGTAGGCTTATAATACTTCTCACACAAATAGGACATGAAAAACAAGCACACAAAAAAAGAAAACATTTTTAATATTACAGGATAGTAGCACCTTGAAAAGTACAGTAGTACAGCACAGCAGCTGGTTTCCAGGGCTGGCATCGAGTGAGCAGGCCAGAAGAGTTACTGACTGGAGAAGAGGAGGCAGGAGGTGGGAGAGCTGAAGGCTCAGCAGGGGCAAGCTACTGTCTCTCTCACGCCTGACGTTGGTAGCACAGGTTCTGGCTCCTTGCTGGATTCAGTTCTATCTACCTTCTTGGAAAAAAAAAAGAAAGAAACTCTCCAGTGATTCTGGTAGAAGCACGTTCACATCTTTGAAAGTTCACAACTTTAAGATTCCTGTGTAGGGGACTTACTGTACATTGTTGTTTTTAACCAAATGCTTTAAAAGTCAAGAAGTCTATTATTTTAAATAATAGATTTTTTATCGAATATAGTTAATTCAGCAGTGTTGTGTTAGTTTCAGGTGCACAGCAAAGGGATTCAGTCGAATACACATACGTAGAGATATTCTGTTTCAGAGGCTTTTCCATTATAAGTTATTACAAGATGTTGAGTGCAGTTCCCTGTGCTCTGCAGTAGGTCTTTGCCGTGGCTCTGTTTCACTTAGAGTAGTGCGTATGTGTTAAGTCAAACTCCTAATTTATCACCCCTCCCACACCCCAACCCCAGCGTCCCCTTTGTTTTCTATGTCTGTGAGTCTATTTCTGTTTTGAAAATAACTTCATTTGTATCATTTTTTTAGATTCCACTTAGCAGTGATATCATATATTTGTCTTTCTCTGTCTGAAAAGTCAAGTAGTCTTAGCAATTCCCTGCTACACACGACCCCAAGCCCTCTCCCCAAAGACGTCTCTTCTCAGATATTTTCTCTCATATTTGCTTTCATAATTCTAAATAATGTGCTTTCCTCCCCCTAAAGTGTGATTTTTAAAATCATAATCATTTTAATTACACACTATGTATAATAATATGTTGTAGGTTATTCAAATAATTTGTAATCATAAATATTATCTATTGGCTTTCAAATTGGGAATATAAACCTTCAGAACATGTGTATAGCATATATTACAGTTAAGCTAGTCTCATATAATGTTTTAGAATTTACAAGTGAGTTTACACAGACACTGTATCATGTGACCCTTGCAAAAGGTTTGAGAGGGATATCGTGAGTGTCATTCTCATGTAAAAGATAGGAAATGGGAACACAGATAAGTGGCAGCCCAAGACCACACGGTTGTAAAATAGCAAAGACAGGACTAGAGCCCAGGACGTTTGCTTTCTGAGGCTGTTTTTAACCTTGCTCTGATAGCTGAATTGTCATGGCACTATTCTGCTTAGATTCCCTTCCAACAAAAACTTCTTTGAGGTCCCCGTTCCCATGGCACCTTCTTCCTGAAACCTTTGGTGATCCTCCATGCAGGTCTTTCCTCTGAGCTTCAGTGCGTCCATCTTGGCACTCATCGCAATAACTCATTAGGTGTCTTTTTCACACTGCCCTAAGTCTTTTTTACACTTCCTGCTCTTTCTGTCCGCAGACCCCAGCAAGTCATCAGTTGGAAGTTGTGGCATCGTCTGTGCCGGGTATCAGTTGGAAGTCGTGGCATCGTCTGTGCCGGGTATCAGTTGGACGTTGTGGCATCGTCTGTGCCCGGCTACACAGACCAGGACAGAACACCTTTCCCCTTCCAAGCCCCCAGCTGGTAAACCTGTGAATGTGTGATATACTCTCTGAAAGGGAGACAGGACCAATGACTTCAGTAGGACAGCTACACAAAGACCAATGTCTTCTCAGATGTGGCTGCTTTGCACTTCAAACTTGAAAGATTACACAAATCAGACCGAAAGAGACACGCATACAGACAAACCTGATTCACAAAATCATGAAGATCCTGCTAGTGGACTGAAGTTAAGAGGAGGCCAGTCACAGTCTTTTCTTACAAGAACAATGATGGAACATGAGTCTTGGTGAATGGAAGTGATTTATAAGTAAGGCTAACTGGACAACTTTACTTTAATCAAGGTGGGAAATGGTAACTGTATGAATGGACATTTCTTCTGAAACAATATTGAGTAGTTTTATTTACTTATTATTTTATTTTGGCTGCACTGGGTCTTTGCCATGGCGTGCAGGCTCCCTAGTTGTGGCACGTGGGCTGAGTTGTCCCATGGCATGTGCAATCTTACTTCCCTGACCAGGGATCAAACCCACGTCCTCTACATTGGGAGGCAGATTCTTAGCCACTGGACCACCAGGGCAGTCCTTTTTAGTAGTTTTAATAATGGAGAAAAGATCATTGGCTTTCTAGATGGTCAAGGAGAAAGAGGGAGAGGAACAATGGAAGTGATCGGGTTAGCAGCGATATGGTGAGAAAAAGGAGTGGGACTTAGTACTAAATTAGTAATGGACATGGACTTAAAGGGGGTTGGTGAAGTTATCAAGTGCTGTTGAGAAATTATGAAGGAAAAGAAAAGAGACAGTTTTGGAGGGGTGAGTGATTCTTTCATTGCCCAGCTGGGTAAGAAGTAATGCGATGAATACCTAGTATCCACAGGCATGTAGTGCATAATGCACGGTGCATAGCTTATACTATGTGCATAACATATAACATGTAATACCCATGAAAGACACCTTACACCTTAAATGCCATCAGAAAGTATTTGAATTGCCAGCCTTTCTTTTTCAACCTAAGAAGAAAAACATCCTCATTAACTTGGATGAATAACCACAGTTATAAATAAATAACTGAAGGGATAGCCTATTCCTGAAACCAAAGAATAGGCTCTTGATTTTTATCACTTGCCACACACCAGACATGACTGACTGAGCACGCACACACATACCCTCTGAAGGCTTGTATGAGCCACGATCAATACCTCCTACAAGCACCTCCTTCCCATGAAAAGACCAGATTTGATGTATATGATTGGATTAAAAATTGGAGGGAAAGTAAAACTGTCTTTATTCACAAACAACAGGATCCTGTATATAGAAAATCCTAAGGGAAACATACACACACACACACAAACTGTTAGAACTAAGGAGAAAAAAATAAACTCAACAGATCTTAGGATGCAAGATCAATATACAAAAATCAATTGTATCTCTATGCACTAACAATGAAGAATCCAATATGTTCTAAAACTGGGACTTTTGCAATGGTTGCAAAACTTGGTAAACTAACCCCCTAAAAATCATTTTTTCACTTAAAATGAATATATTTTATGGTATGAAAATTATTCCTCACTAGTTTTTATTGAATTGGGAGATGTCAAAAATCAATAAAAGGTTGTTGGTTTTTTTTGTTTTGTTTTGTTTTTTTTCATAAAAAGAGGATTTACTCATTATCTATTCCTGATTTCTATGTTGTAGTCTCTTGTGTCAAATACTCTTACCTTGAGGGGTGGAGCCTAGCCTGGGGTATTTCTAGGTCATACCCGGAGTGGAAGTTGAGGTTTGAAGCATCATAAAACTCAGCACTGACACCAGTGGGCAGGACTTGTTTGTTTGGCAAGGCACTTACGAGCCTGATCACACACACACACACACACACACACACAAAAACCAAGGACAGTTCTGAGGGATTAGGATCGGTATTCCCTGGGGTTGGATTGTACCCTAATGGGACAAGAGGCCCTGGTTGTTTGGAAGGAAATTATATCCTCGACTTCTAAGACACAGTCAGCCATTTGTACTGGAAGAAAAGCTATGACAAACCTAGACAGCATATTAAAAACCAGAGACATCACTTTACTGACAAAGGTCTGTATAGCCAAAGTTATGGTTTTCCCAGCAGTCATGTACAGATGTGAGAGCTGGACCATAAAGAAGGCTGAGCGCCAGAGAATTGACACTTTCAAATTGTGGTGCTGGAGGAGACTCTTGAGAGTCTCTTGGAGAGCAAGGAGATTAAACTAGTCAATCCTAAAGGAAATCAACCCTGAATGTTCATTGGAAGAACTGATACTGTAGCTGAAGCTCCAATACTTTGGCCACTTACTGCAAAGAGCCAACTCACTGGAAAAGACCTTGATGCTGGGAAAGATTGAGGGCACGAAGAGAAGAGGGTGACAGAGGACGAGATGGCATCACTGACTCAGTGGACATGAATTTGAGTAAACTTTAGGAGATAGTGAAGGACAGGGAAGCCTGGCATGCTGCAGTCCATGGGCTCGCAGAGTCAGACATGACTGAGTGACTGAACACCAGCAAGGGGTCCTGACTTTGACAGTCAAAGTGAATAGAACGCACAACTCTCAACACTTGACTCTTAACAATTCTGAACATCTTTGCACACCAAGCTGAAACACAGTCCTGAGCACCTACAAATGATCCTTGCAGAAAGTGTAAATGGCACCATTCCTACCAATGGCCCTCTGCCTTAGGCTCTTCAAAGCCCTAGACACTTATAATTCAAATCACATTTGTAAACATAAAACATTCCTAGGAACAACTGTAAGAATATTTAATACTTTCATGAAGAATGTGTAGTTCCTGTTTAGAAATATCATGAAAACCATCAGTGGAGTAAATTTACATTCTGGGCTCAGAGACAAAGTTTTTAGATATAATCTCTCATTCTTTGGTGATTAAAAGAAACAGGTGCTCAACAAAAAAAATTCTCTTTTTCTTTTAATGCAACAATGCAATTCATGAACTGATTCTATGGCATTAGGCCTATATTTAAGCTTGGTTTTGTTCTAATTTTTTTGTACTTGAGAACTATTGAGAGACTTAGGATAAATACAGTAATTCTTTGTTATCAGTCATATTTTAGGAGTACTATGTTAGCCAAATACTCTGGCTCAAAGAGAGTTGACTATTTGCAAAGAATAATAATAATTATTATTACATATATATAAAATGTATATGTATATATATGTATGTACTAGGCCTTGACAAACTTGTCCTAATATTATGGAAATGTTGCAGGAAGGGGGACCCCTTCCACAGCCCGAAACTGGGCTCTTATCTAACACTCAGAAGTGAATTGTCTGAGGAGACACACGTGCTGACAAAGCAAGAGACTTTGTTGGGAAAGGGCACCCGGGTGGAGAGCAGCAGGGTAAGGGAACCCAGGAGAACTGCTCTGCCGTGTGGCTCCCAGTCTCGGGTTTTATGGTGATGGGATTAGTTTCCGCGTTGTCTTCAGCCAGTCATTCTGACTCAGAGCCTTCCTGGTGGTGCATGCCTTGTTCAGCCAAGATGGATGCCAGTGAGAAGGATTCTGGGAGGTGGTCAGATATGTGGTGTCTCCTTTTGACCTTTCCTGAACTCTTCCGGTTGGTGGTGGCTTATTAATTCCGCGTTCCTTACCAGGACCTCCTGGTCGTAAAACAACTCATTCAAATGGTTGCTATGGTGCCTGGCCAGGGTGGGCGGTTTCAGTCAGTGTGCCTCCCTGACAAAAAGATATTTTACTGAGGAAACTAACATCTTGTCTGTGGTCACAAGGAGCAGCTCATAGATTTGCTGTGCCAGGTACTTTGCTGAGCATTTTGTTGACATTATGAACTTTAATCTTCATAATAAATCTAAGCAAGAACTTACTCCTATTTTACAAATAAAGAAACATGAATTTAGGAATAATTCTTATCCAAAGCTGTTAATAAAAGTTGCAGAAAGAATCTCACCAGAGTCTACCTTGTTCTAAAGTGTATCCTTTTTCTCTTTTATGCGACATCTTGCAATTCTTCTTTTTTGAGAAAGGATGTAAGATTGTCAATATGTCAAGTTCAGCAAAGTTGTCATTGTGAAAATGAATGGTTATACAATGTCCAAGAAAAGCTAATTGACTATACTTTCTTTTATCAAAAAAGTATCATCATCATTATTATTGATAACAAACATTTGCTATTCCCCGCAAAAGTCACACAACTGCTTTTAATAATATTGAACTGTGAAAATTCCTCAAACATAGCAAGTCAATAGCCATTTTGGATTTAAAAAATGAGCTCAATAAGAAGAGCAGCAGAAGGAAACAATTCTTAAAGCTTTAATGCAAAGCATTCATTAAAAATGTAATTTATGAAAAAGGCTACTGAGTGAACTTCAGGGTGAAGTAATGAATGTTAAATTAGGCTTTTTAAATCTCAAAGGAAGTTGCAGAGTAACCACACACCATACTGTTATAGCTCAAATTTTCTTCTCTTATGTAGCATTTGTTTTAAGAATAGTCCATTATTCATCTTTAATGGGCATCCAAAATTAAACAAATTGATTTTAAAAGAGGGTTTTAATAAAATACATCCGTTCCTGATACAGTTCTGTCTCCAACAGTGTCCTTACAGAGTCCAAGAGCTTAAGAGTAAGTTGGGATTGTTTGCAATCATCTATGTGATGGGGTCAGCACAGGGCCAAATAGCTTTTCCTGAATTCGAGCGTAAAAGGCAAATTTACTCTGTGTGACTAAACTCCACTTTATTTACTGCTAGATGACACACAGCTAGAGCAGGCAGAGGGTCTTTTTCCAAGGCAGACCTTTTTCCAAGGAAGCCACACAGATGGCCAACCTGCACATGAAAAGATGCTCAACGTCGTTAATCATCTGGGAAATGCAAATCAAAAACCACAGTGAGATATGACCTCACACTTGTCAGAATGGCTGTTATTAAAAAGACTAGAAATAACAAGTGTTGGTGAGGCTGCAAAGGAAGAGAGCACTTGTGCACTGTTGTTGGAATTAGAAATTGGTATGACCACTGCAGAAACAGTATAGAGGTGCCTCAAAAAATAAAAGTAGAATCACTGTATTAATACAATCCAGCAATTTCACTTCTTGGTATTTACCTGAAGAAAACAAAACCACTACCTTGAGAAGATTTATGCACCCCTATGTTCATTGCAGTATTATTTATGATAATCAAGATGTGGAAGCAACCTAAGTGTCTATCAATAGAAGAATGGATAAAGATGTGATACACACACACAATGGAATATTAGCCATAAAAAGAATGAAAGCTTTCCATTTGAGATAACATGGATTGATCTATATGGTGGTATGCTAAGAGAAATAAGTCAGACAGAGAGAGACAAACACCGTATGATCTAACTTACATGTTGAATCTAAAAAATAATAGAAACAAACAAAAGAAAATGAAAACAAACTTAAAGATATAGAGAATAAACTGGTGATTGCCAGAGGTTGTGGGACTGGGTGAAATATGTGAAGTGAATTAAGAGGTACAAACTTTCAATCAGAAAATATATGTTATGAGATATTATAAATCATAAGAAATAGCATCAATGATATTGTAATAAACTTGTGTGGGAACAGATGGTTATTAGATTTATCATGGTGATCATTTTGTAATATATTTAAATATTGAATCACTATATATTGTATACCTGAAGCAAACATAATGTTGTAGGTCAACTATATTTCAATTTTTAAATAAATGGTTTAAAAATTCCAACCAGGTAAATCAGGGAAGAGTGAGTCTTCTAGTAAAGGTCCTTTTTCCCTTTATAATATGAAATAAAATTCACTTAAACAGGTATTTCTAGAAAAGCTCTTGGATTTTACTTATTCATAATTGATTTGGGTAGTAGTAGATGTTATTGAGATGCTGTTTCAGCCTGTAGAACAAGGAATATATAGGGATCCAACCTCAAATGAGTCCCCATTAATTACTAAATTCAAATCCAAATCTCAGAATTTATTACTGAAGCATAACAGGGAACCTCTCTGAGAGACAATGAAATCAGACCTCCAGAGAGCAATAGAAAATAGCTTTCATCCACTTAGCCGAGAGATACATTATCAAGTCTTTACCAAACCCATTTTACTTTCTTTCCTCTTGGGCCCCTTAGCAGTTAGGCTGGGGCCATGTGAGTTCTGGCCAATGGAAATGAAGAGGTAGTAACGGCTGACCTAAACTCTCTGCTACAGATCTTCTTAACAAAGGCCAAGCTTAGTCAAGGAGATCTAGCCTCCAGACAGAGGCAGACCAAGTTGGGTTTGTAGGAGAGTATGGAAAAGGTCATTAGTCTTCAGATAGCTAAGTTTCATGACATTTTACCTTCCTTCTTCCCATCAACATTGGACTCTTCTCAAAAATTCATTTAAGAGTTGCCATTCCCAGACTTCCCTGGTGGTCCAATGGTTAAGAATGTGCTTGTCGATGCAGGGGACATGGGTTCCCCTGGTCCCATGGCTTCCCCATCCCTGGCCCAGGAAGATACCACGTGGTGGAGAGCAATGAAGCCCGCTAACCACAACTATTAAGCCTGCGTGCTCTAGAACCCATGCTCTGCAAGGAGAGGCCACCACAGTGAGAAGCCCAAGCACTGCAACTAGAGAGTAGCTCCCACTCAATGTAACTAAAGAAAGCCCGCTCACAGCAGGGAAGACCCAGCACAGCCAAAAATAAATAAGTAAATAAGAAGAGGTGCCAGTGCTCTTCGCTTTGCTTCTGCTTCTCCGGCGAGGACAGCAAAGCTGAATACAGTGTTGGTGAAGGGAAACAAAGGACTAAAATGGAATCAGAGAAAAGGGACCCTGCTTGAAATTGCTGGACTCCTTTGATAGTTCCACCCCTGGAAAAGTAGACCCTTCCACATGCTGAAGTCAGATCGCTGGGATCAGCCCTCCCCCAACCACCTTGGGTGGAAGCAAGCTGTGGAGAAGGGCAGCAGAGAAGAAGACTCATGCTTGCTGTTCTGGGGACCACCTGGCCATCACTGGGACACGTGCTGGTGACAGTCCCCTTCTGTGCACCAACAAATATGAATAGGCTGAACCAGATTTCACCTCCCTAAGAAGAAAACTCTAAAGCCCTTTAAAAGCACCATTTATATACAATTGCAAATATGTTTATTGTGGATCACTTTTAGCTGTTCATTAAACCAAATCCCCTGGGGCCACTTTATGCCTATGCTTTGGAAATTAGTCCTTGTTACTTTATGTAATTGAAAACAATAAAGCTAAGTGCCTGTTATACTCTTCTGTAATTTGAAACAGGGATGCCCAACCTCCTATCTCCCGTCCCCTTGATGGCCTCAGAGGTAATGAGGGGAATCTGTGCATTATTTTCATGATAGCAGAAAACCTTTCAGAAATGGGAAATTTAACTTAAAGCTGTATGAGCTATCTGTTTTGTCAAGTTTCTTTTGACTGAGATTACATCAGCCTAGGACAGTAATTTATTGTCTCAGAGAATAATTGATTGATAATTGATTATCTCAGGCTATTTGGAAACCATGAAGTACAGCCATTTAATGTTTTTGATTAAAATAAATGGGTTAATCACCAATAAAGCTTTCATAGAGAACAAATTTTAAGAAATAAGCTCTATGTAGAAAAAATTATCAGTTTAAGCATCTATCCACCAAATGGAAATATTATAATAATCCAAATATCCATGAATAAATTAAATATGGTATAGCTCTACAATGGAATACTATTCAGCCATAAAAAGAATGAAATACTGATATGAGCATGATA
>SJYQ01096185.1:70963-104134 GCA_006410935.1 Redunca redunca | reverse complement strand
ATTACATATCATGTTTTAAAATGGTATGAAATATATCATATATGTGACTTAAAATATACTAATACATGCATTACATTTTTTATAATGTTGAGGTCTTTTTAAGTTTATTTGTAATTGGAGGATAATTGCTTTACAATATTGTGTTAGTTTCTACCGTACACCAACATGAATCAGCCATAGGTATGCATGCGTCCCCTCTCTCTTGAACCTGCTCCCCACCCCCCTCCACATCCCACCCCTCTAGGTTGTCACAGAGCACTGAATTTGAGCTCATTTCATCTGATGATGGACAGCTAGGGTACTTCCATGCCCTAACTATTATAAACAGTGTTATAATGAACATAGGGATTCATGTGTCTTTTTCAGTTTTGGTTTCCTCAGTGTATATGCTTGGTCATGGGGTTGTTGGATCATATAGTAGTTTCATTCCTAGTTTTTCAAGGAATCTCCACACTGTTCCATAGTGACTATATCAATTTACACTCCACCAACTGTGCAAGAGTGTTCCCTTTTCTCCACACCCTCTCCAGCACTTATTGTTTGTAGAACATTTGATGATGTTCACTCTGAACAATGTGAGATGATATTTCATTGTATTTTAAATTTATATTTCTCTAAGAATGGGCAATGTTGAGCATCTTTTCATGTGTTTATTAGCCATTCATATGTCCTCTTTGGAGAAATGTCTGTTTAGGTCTTCTACCCACTTTTTGGTTGGGTTGTTTGTTTTTCTGATATTGAGCTACATGAGCTGCTTGTATATTTTGGAGATTAATCTTTTGTCAGTTGTTTTATTTGCTATTATTTTCTTCCACTCTGAGGGCTGACTTTTTACCTTATTTATAGTTTTCTTTTCTGTGCAGAAGCTTTTACATTTATTTAGGTCTCATTAGCTTAGTTTTGTTTTTATTTCCATTATTCTAGGAGGTGGGTCCAAGAGGATCTTGCTGTGATTTATGTCAAGGAGTGTGCTGCCTGTGTTTTCCTCTAGGAGCTTTATAGTTTTCTGCATTGCATTTAAGTATTTAATCCATTTTGAGTTTATTTTTGTGCATGATGTTAGAAGGTGTTCCAATTTCATTCCTTCACATGTGGCTGTCTGGTTTTCCCAGGACCACTTATTAAAGAGGCAGTCTTTTCTCCATTGTAAATTCTTCTCTCCTTTGTCAAAGATAAGGTGCCCATAAGTGCATGGGTTTATCTCTGGGCTTTATATTTTGTTCTG
The DNA here is from genome assembly GCA_006410935.1 of Redunca redunca. NCBI lineage: Eukaryota > Metazoa > Chordata > Mammalia > Artiodactyla > Bovidae > Redunca > Redunca redunca. Next base: position 102,909 of record SJYQ01096185.1, on the reverse strand, counting down.
TTGCTCGATATTTCTGTTTTTGTGCCACTACCATACTGTCTTGATGACTTGTAGCTTTGTAGTACAGTCTGAAGTCAGGTTAATTCCTCCAGCTCCATTTTTCTTTTTCAAGATTGCTTTGGCTGTTCAGGGTTCTTTGAATGTCTATGCAAATTGTGAAATGTTTTTTTCTAGTGCTGTGAAAAATACCATTGGTAATTTGATAGGGATTGCACTGAATCTGAAGATTGCTTTGGGTAGTATAGTCATTTTCACAGTATTGATTCTTCCCATCTAAGAATATGGTATATCTCTCCATCTGTTTGTGTGGCCTTTGACTTCTTTTATCAATGTCTTATAGTTTTCTGCATACAGGTCTTTTGCTTCATATCTAGGTATTTTATTCTTTTTGTTGCAGTGGTGAATGAGACCTAATTTTTAATCACTTTAATTTTTATTTCTGATTTTTCATTGTTACTGTATAGGAGTGCAAGTTATTTCTGCATATTATTTTTATATCCTATGACTTTACTATATTCATTGATTCNAATCACTTTAATTTTTATTTCTGATTTTTCATTGTTACTGTATAGGAGTGCAAGTTATTTCTGCATATTATTTTTATATGCTATGACTTTACTATATTCATTGATTCAGTTCAGTTCAGTCACTCACTGTGTATAATATCATGTCATCTGCAAACAATGAGAGTTTTACTTCTTTTCCAATCTGGATTTCCTTTATTTCTTTTTCTTCTCTGATTGTTGTGGCTAGGACTTCCAAAACTATGTTGAATAATAGTGCTGAGAGTGGGCACTCTTGTCTTATTCCTGATCTTAGATGAAATGCTTTCAGTTTTCCATCACTGAGAATGTTTGCTATGGGTCTGTCATATAAGTCTTTTATTATGTTGAGGTATGATCCTTCCTCAGGACTGATTGAGATTATCATATGGTTTTTATCCTTCAGTTTGTTAGTATGGTGTATCACATTGATTGATTTATGTATATTGAAGAATCCTTGTATCCCTGAGATAAAGCCTGCTTGATCACAGTGTATGATGTTTTTAATGTGTTTTTGGATTCTGTTTTCTAGAATTTTGTTGAGTATTTTTCATCTATGTTCATCAGTGATGTTGGTCTATAATTTTCTTTCTTTCTTTCTTTCTTTTTTTTTGTGTGGCATCTTTGTCTGGTTTTGGTATCACGATGATAGTACCCTCATAGAATGTGTTCATAAGTCTTCCTTCCTCTGCAATTTTATGAAAGAGTTTGAGCAGTGTAGGTGTTAGCTCTTCTCTAAACTTTTGGTAAAGTTCACCTGTGGAGACATCTAGCCCTGGGCTTTTGCTTGTTTAATGTTGAGCTCTTTTGTTGACTTTTACATTTCTTTCCAAATCCAGCCCCTCCTTGCTGGGGTACCAGACAGCCACTTCTGCAGGTTGGGTTCCAAGGGGTCAGGTTGGGGTGGAGTACTTCCTCTACTTGTACCAGGTAGGAAGCAAGCTTGGAGTTGGTTTTAAACAAAGGTCTAGGGGGCAAAGGGCAAGGAAGAGAGTGATTTTTCTGAGGAAATGTAGAACTAGCCTGAATGGCCTGAGGTAGTTTGGATTTTAAATGCATAGCTGTGGCTTCAATAAGGCTGGTATAGCAGCTGGGGGGCAATTGGAGAGGGGGGATATTTGGGGTGGTCACAATGATTGGGAGCATAGTGCTAGCATTTAGCGGGTAAGGGCAAGAAAGACTAGAGGTATCAAATGGCTTGAGACTATTCTCTCAAAGTAATTTTTCAGACCCTGATTCAGTAACTCTCCCAGTGACACACACTGGGCTAGTTTTGTGTTGATATATTTCAACTCCAAGGGCCACTCTGCATTCTGTTCCTTTTGCCATTAAGGACCATAAAATCATAAAGTAGCTCTTTACTGTACAGTGAAAATGAACACATTGTAAATCAACTATATTCCAATAGATTTTTTTAATGTATATTTCAATGATGATGGGTTGAGAATAAAAGGAGAAAATTTATATTTATTAAAAACCTATTATTACTGAATAATTTTATTAGTTTCCTATGGTTGCTGTGACAGATTACCCTAAACTAGGTGGCTTAGAATAACAGACCTCTCTCACAGTTATGGAGGTCAGACCTCTGAAATCAGGGTGCCAGCTTTTGGAGGAGCTGTATTCCTGCCACAAGCTCTAGGGGAGGATGCAGCCCCTGATCCTCCAGCCGCTGGTAGCTGCCAGCTTCCCTTGACTTGGGCTCCTTTCCTCCAGTCTCTGAACCCAGTGGCTTCCTCCTCTTCTTTCATCTCACTCTTTTATAAGGACACTCGTCACTGGATATTGGATCCACCTGTCCAAGCCAGAATGACCTTCTAATCTCAAAGTCCTTAGCTAGATGTCAAAGGCCCTTTTCTCATTTACAGACTTCGAGGGTTAGAATGTCGCTATCTTTGGGGCTTCCCAGGTGGCTCAGTGGTTAAGAATCCACCTGTTAATGCAGGAATCACAGGAGCCACGGGTTTGGTCCCTGGGTCAGGAAGATCCCCTGGAGGAAGAAATGGGCACCCACTCCAGTATTCTTGCCTGGAAAATTCCATGGGCAGAAGAGCCTGGCAGGCTGCAGGTCAAGGAGTTGCAAACAGTCAGACATGACTGAGTGACTGGGCTTGTGTGCATGCACACACACATGGATATCTTTGCGGAGTGGTGAGCCATCTTTCAGCCCACTACACTTTATTCCAGAATTGTGTTAAATTTTCGAGCAATCTTGTGATGGGGGGACATTATTAGCTCCTGTTGATACATGAATAAGATGAAATTTAGAAAGAATAAATACTTGGCCTAGGTGTCCTGGTGCCTTCCAGAGCTGAGATTCACCCTGAAGCTCCTGCCACCTGGATGCACTGTTGCTAGGCTCCGCTGGTACCTGGTCAGTTACAGGGTGCTGTCCTTACTAATGCAAAAGTAGCAGCAGTGTTCACAGGTGACCTTGTACACTCCACTGATCTTGGCCTAAAAGAAGTAAAAGTTCTCTACCAAAAGAGCATTCCACTTAATATAAGAATAAAATACAGTTGAGCAATTAAATGTATTCTATAACAGTTCCAAATAGGTATCCAACTAACCTAAATTTAGACATTTGTGCGATGTTCCAAAAGTGCCTTTTTCCATTTTCTTATCCCCTGAAAAGAAAAAGACACGTTTCTTCAGCCCAGTTTAATTTATTCTTTCAACATTTGTTGAGTACCTACTATAATTTATGGTCTAACCTCCCATGAAATCCTTCTTCCCCTATTATGGATATTTTAATTTTAGTGTAAGAATACATTTGAACTCACACAAAAAGAGGTATAAAGATATTCTGGCAGTTTCTACATTCTGAATTATTTTTTAATCTACTTTATGGAGTATTAACTTTTTGTTTTACTCTTTTCCTTTGCTTAAATTTAGGATGTTTTAAATAGCGTTAAGATTTTACATAACTGCAACTGGTTAGTTCTAAAAATTGTTTTTCTTTAAATAAAGCTTGTTTTTACAATTTAGATTTAGGAAAGGTTTGTAACGGGTTCAGGGTTCACATTCAAATCAGGTCCATCAAAGCAATTATAAAATAAAGAGAATATCATGATGTTTTCAAAGATAGCTTTTCCTTCTATCAAGGATGAGTTTTTCAACAGATATACATTCCAATGCCTCAGGATTGAAATATCTTACGTATTTGAAGAATTGGTAATTTAGAACCATAGCACCTTTTAGAGAAGGGATAGATTTCTTGAAAAGCTTGTGTGTTTAAGGAAATAACATATTTAATGAACTCACACACACAAATAACATCTGTTATCACTGATTAGGGAAATTTAGTGGAACTGCAAAAATTGAAATGACATTAATTTGTCCACACTGGAGAGGATCTGCAGAAAAGACCCGTGTTTAGATGCTTTAAAATGTAAATAGTGCCCATCAGGGAGCATACCCTCACTTCACATAATGGGTTTTCAGATAAACAAGTAGGGGGAGTTTGCACTAATTCTATAGGGGCATAATTAAAAATAATTAGAAAACAAACCCTACATATTTTATAAAATGACTTCAAGAAAACAGATTTTGCATTTTCAGAGGGAGGTAAGCACATAGCACAGGCTTGGGGTCTGAGGTCCCCAGTGACACAAGCTTCCTTCCTTGTGCAAACCTGCCAATACACTTTTCAAAAAGGAAAAGAAGAAAACATTTACAAAGGTTGGTCTCCAGGGGCAAGAAGGTATGCCTTTAATGATTCAGACCTTGGCAACCATCAATAAGTATGCTAGTGAAAGGCAACAAAGAGTATAATATACATATTGCAAATCCAGGAAAATACTACTGTAGATAGACAGATGGATGGACAGATAGATAACTCGTGGTGAAATGGAAAAGTAGGCAGAATGACCATCGCTCTAGGTTTTGCTATAATGACAAATAATAGCCAAATCTCAGTGCAACTGCAAATATTTATTTCTTGTTCACGTTACATGAGGGCTGTAGGTCCACTGGACTTGTGCTGAATTTGGCTGCACCCTATCTGTCTTATTCTGGGACCCAAGTAGAAACAGCAGCTGCTATCTGGGGCTTGCAATACTCATAGTGGAGGGCGGAAGTTGAGAGGTAGAGCCAAACCACACTAGAGCATCATAATTTTCTGGTAAAACATAGTGCGTTTCTCTTTTGCTCACCTTCTATTGGCCAAAGCAAGTCCAAAGTCAGCAGGACTTTGCAAACTTTGAGAAAGTTTGTTGCATTACAAGGAAGTGTGGCTAAAGTGGAGAGGAATGAAAAGTTGTGGACAAATAAATATTTATCACACATAACATGTAGAAAACAGCACAATAATATGGCTAGTACATTTATTTTAAAGAAAACAGTATGATTATTAAACACTTAGGGAATTCCAACAGAAAACTCCAGTCAGTGGTGGACTCAAGTTTTATGGGGCTTAAATACATGCAATTTTTGTGATCCTCTTTAGAAAATGTGAACAAATACTCCTATTTCAAAACCAGAGACCCTGAAGTTTAATTATCTTCATGATAAATTCAGTTTTGCCCTCAGAATATATGTTGGAAAAACTCTGATTCTATTCATCAGTAAAATTGTAGCAAAATATATATTGCTGTTGTTCAATTGCTCAGTCATGTGTCTGACATTTTTCGACCCCATGGACTGCAGCCCCACAGGCTTCCCTGTCCTTTGCTGTCTCCTGGGGTTTGCTAAAACTTGCATCATCCACTTTAAAACTTTTACTGGCACAAATTCTTTAAAAATAAAATACTCTAGTTTGTAATAGGCAAATGGTCATTTATTAATTTGATTTAATATAATAAAATAATCTGTCTTCCCAAGGCCATAGAGGTCACAGACTTAAAGGAAAGTAAGAATTCCCTAGAGGTCTGCATCTGAAGAAACGATTTTTGTTCATTCAAGGAATCCAATTGGTTGTCATTGTTAAATATATTATGACCCATGATGACCCCAGAAGACAGCTAATGTGAAGACCCACGATTTTTGTGAAAATTAATTGATGTCTTTTTTCAGCCTACACAAAAAGTAATTTATTTCTTATAAATTTTCTGCACTCCCCAATATTGTTGAGAATAATGCAGGAATGGTATGATTTTCAAACCAGGTAAGTTAAAACTAAATAATAAGAAGAGAATAAGGCTGACATATGTTGAAGTGTATGGTGGTAATCCCAGATCCATCAGTAGGTTAAGACCTAAGGATAGTATGAAAGACGGAGGTTAGAAAGAACACCTCCCAAGTCTTCATCACTCTACTCTTCACTGGGGGTGGTAGGCAATGTCCCCCCATCAGTGTCCAAATCTTCAGAACCTGTGAATATGTTAGGGACCTTGCAAATATGGTTCCGATTACAGCCCTGAAATAGAGGAAATTATCCTGGAATATCCAGACCATTGTATGGCATCATCAACTCGATGGACATGAGTTTGAGTAAGCTCTGGGAGTTGGTGATGGACAGGGAAGCCTGGTGCGCTGCAGCCCATGAGGTTGCAAAGAGTAAGAACAACTGAGCGACTGAACTGAACTGATCGAGATGACATGCTTAGTCGCTCAGTTGTATCTGACTCTGTGATTCCGTGGACTATAGAGTCTGCCAGGCTCCTCTGTCCATGAAATTCTCCAGGCAAGAATACTGGAGTGGGTAGCCATTCCCTTCTCCAGGGGATCTTCCTGACCCAGGGATCAAAACCAGGTCTCCTGCATTGCAGGGGGCCTCCTGCATTGCAGGTGGATTCTTTACCCGCTAAGCCACCAGGGAAGCCCAGGGCATATCCAGATGGGCCTCATCTCTAGTGACAGAACTCCTTCAAAGCAGAAACCCTTTTCCAGCTGTGCTTGGAGAAAGAGACGTGATGACCATAGGGGCGGTGAGACTTGGGAGAGAGACTCAGCCTGCAGTGCTGACCTCTGAAAGCAAACACAGCCTTGCTGACACGTTGATTTTAGTCCAGTGAGATTCTTACCAGACTTTTGACCTACAGAAGGTCAAAGTCTCATAAGTGCTCAGTGTGTTTCTTTAAGCCACAAATTTTGTTACAATTTGTTACTGTAGCCGTAAAAAGCAAACACACTTGGTGAAGCAGAGAAGTGATACACGCAGATGGTGCCCTCCATTTCCTGGTGTGAATGCTCCAGGGAGCTCCAGTCCCCAAATCTTAGCTCCCAAGTTTCTGGGTTCTCCCAAGGACATACGCCAACACCTTGCTATGGACCACCACGCAGGCGTGTTTTCCAATCCCGAAATCTCTTCTAGTTTATCTCCTCCAGTTTCCTCAGTTTGTGTTTGTGAAGTGACATTTCAGATCCTCTTAGTCTGATTATTCCGTGTGAGATAAAGTGGGAAAATACACTTTGGCAACCCCGTGGGTCACATTCTTCAGTGTGATCAAGCTGTTTGTAGTGGGTCAGGGCAATGTTTGGGAAGTACATTCATTTTCCAGAGGTACAGTGTTTGACAATTTGGATTGTTCATGCTGCTGAAACAGCAGAGAACGTTAAGTGCTTCTGTGGTCCAGGAAATATTTGAACAGTTTGACGGCATTCTGATTAAATCCACTGAAACCTTGTGGCAATGCATGTCTGTATTTTTGTTTGTTTGTTTTCTGCTGTTGTTTTCTGTGCAAAGCAAGTTATCTGTCTCACTCCAAAGGGGATACACAGGAAGAAACCTTAGAGGAAACTTTAATTAAAAACAAAGGCAAGAGTGGGTCATTTGGGAAAATTAGGAAAAAATATAAAATAGATGCAAAGGTAAAGAATGGACTGATTCTGAAGCATTGTTTAAAATAGTTTGAATGAAAATGGTCATTGACTGGAGGTAAAAAAACAGTCACACATAAGCTATAATGAATGGTTCACTTTGCACACAAAATAGGCTGAAAAAAGGATTCAAGCAGCAGTGGAGGTGTGTTAAATAAATGGGCTAACTCTATTGAGAAACAACTGAAATCCTCCTGGAGAAAGACACTGAAATAATAAAGCCATTTGCCAAATAATGAACCAGAATGATGAGCTTTATAGTCACTGGCATTATACAGTTGCTATATAATATTTTAATATACCTTAATACATATTCGTTTTCAACATCAAAGGATTTAATAATGCTGAAAGGAGTGTTTAGCATCCTCACAGAGCTTAATTTCTGGATTTCAGCTGTGCATCACTGAACAAACAGAATGTAATATTAATGGAGCTCTGCTTTGCCCAGAATATTGACTATTTATAATATTACAGTCATTAAAAAGAAGCACCAGTTTACTGATACAATTTAAATACTAGTGGTTGGAAAAAGAGAAGGTTATTTGTGTTCCTAAATTAGAGACATTTATTCATGCCAACTTTCTTTCCACTATAATGGAAGTGGAAGTGACAAGAATATATTGTGTATTTCCCCTGGAGAAGCAGCTAAGTGTAACACAGAGCTCTGGACTTGGTGCCAGGACACCTGGGTTTCCGTCCCTGTTCCTCTGGTTCTGGCACTGACAACACTTGGATGCCTCCTAGAGCAGGTTCTGTACCTGAAAAACAGAGATAATGTTACCTGTTTTTGTCTGATTCACAAAATGAGGTAACATGATATACTGCAAGGTAAAAGTGCTTTGCAAATTTTAAAGGGTCCTATCCATTAGGGTCCTTACGTTAGGCTTAAATATATATATAAAATAATACTTAAATAATTGAAATACCAATTCAGCATAAATGTAAATTGTTATAACATTTGGTAGAGTTTTTTAAATATTTAATTTTACGATAGTTTCATGATCCTTGCCTTATCATCAACTTAGGCTGTGTTCATTTATAGTGATGTTAACTATACAAGAATATTTGGAAAATAAATATTGTCTTCTCCATAGTTTTGCCTAGAGTTAGGCTTTTCCCTTTGTTTTGAGTTCTGTTATATTGGTTGTTGACAGTCAAATCATATATCCATAAAGGTGTAAGAATAAATGCTAAATTCATTGATTTACTGACCAGGAAATATTAATCACATATTATGTGCCTAACCCTGTACAAAGTACTATTCAGTAAACTCACAAAATGAGCAGTTTTATTTTTTTCCTCTTCTAAATTGACTCACTCTTTGTCTGAATTAATCAAATCAACCAGTGGGTTTTGGGTTTCCTGTAGACACAGCTTAAATGTCACTTTCTATCTTCAAACTGCTATTTTGAGAACTGGTGATGTGTAGGTGGAAAACGCTTTACTATTTAGAAATAGAGTACTATACAGTAAGTCTTATTAGACAGTTGTTTTCACTTTGTAGGTTTCATTTAACTTTTTATTATGGAAAATTTTAAATGTGCATAAGAAGTCCTCATACACCTAACCAAGGCTCAACAGTTAATGATTCATTGTCAATCTTACTTCACCTCTACCCTCATTTAACACTTCCCTACCCCATATCATTCTGGATCAGACATCAGTGATCATGTAATTTAATCCTTATATTTTTCAGTGTATATTTCTAAAAGATAAGGATTCACGCGCCCCACCCCCCGCCCCCCGCTCAAATAACCACTATAGCGTTAGTAGTAGTGTTAGTTGCTAATTGGTGTCTGACTCTTTGCGACCCCACAGATTGTACCTCGCTAGGCTCCTCTGCCCATGGGATTCTCCAGGCAAGAATGCTGGAGTGGCTTGCCATTCCCTTCTCCAGAGGATCTTCCCAACCCAGGAATCAAATCTGGGTCTCCTGTATTGCAAGCAGATTCTTTTACTGTATTGGCTACAGGTAAGTCCCTACTAGTGCATTCAGTTCAGCTCAGTGCAGTCGCTCAGTCGTGTCCGACTCTTTGCGACCCTATGAATCGCAGCACGCCAGGCCTCCCTGTCCATCACCAACTCCCGGAGTTCACTCAGACTCACGTCCATCGAGTCCGTGATGCCTTCCAGCCATCTCATCCTGGGTCATCCCCTTCTCCTCCTGCCCTCAATCCCTCCCAGCATCAAAGTCTTTTCCAATGAGTCAACTCTTCACATGAGGTGGCCAGAGTACTGGAGTTTCAGCTTTAGCATCATTCCCTCCAAAGAAATCCCAGGATTGATCTCCTTCAGAATGGACTGGTTGGATCTCCTTGCAGTCCACGGGACTCTCAAGAGTCTTCTCCAACACCACAGTTCAAAAGCATCAGTTCTTTGGCGCTCAGCTTTCTTCACAGTCCAACTCTCACATCCATACATGACCACTGGAAAAACCATAGCCTTGACTAGACGGACCTTAGTCGGCAAAGTAATGTCTCTGCTTTTGAATATGCTATCTAGGTTGGTCATAACTTTTCTTCCAAGGAGTAAGCGTCTTTTAATTTCATGGCTGCAGTCACCATCTGCAGTGATTTTGGAGCCCCCAAAAATAAAGTCTGACACTGTTTCCACTGTTTCCCCATCTATTTCCCATGAAGTGATGGGACCAGATGCCATGATCTTCGTTTTCTGAATGTTGAGCTTTAAGCCAACTTTTTCACTCTCCTCTTTCACTTTCATCAAGAGGCTTTTTAGTTCCTCTTCACTTTCTGCCATAAGGGTGGTGTCATCTGCATATCTGAGGTTATTGATATTTCTCCCGGCAATCTTGATTCCAGCTTGTGTTTCTTCCAGTCCAGCGTTTCTCATGATGTACTCTGCATAGAAGTTAAATAAGCAGGGTGACAATATACAGCCTTGACGTACTCCTTTTCCTATTTGGAACCAGTCTGTTGTTCCATGTCCAGTTCTAACTGTTGCTTCCTGACCTGCATACAGATTTCTCAAGAGGCAGGTCAGGTGGTCTGGTATTCCCATCTCTTTCAGAATTTTCCACAGTTTATTGTGATCCACACAGTCAAAGGCTTTGGCATAGTCAATAAAGCAGAAATAGATGTTTTTCTGGAACTCTCTTGCTTTTTCCATGATCCAGCGGATGTTGGCAATTTGATTTCTGGTTCCTCTGCCTTTCTAAAACCAGCTTGAACATCAGGGAGTTCACGGTTCACGTATCGCTGAAGCCTGGCTTGGAGAATTTACTAGCGTGTGAGATGAGTGCAATTGTGTGGTAGTTTGAGCATTCTTTGGCATTGCCTTTCTTTGGGATTGGATTACACCCAAAATAAAATTAACGAAACTTCTTAATAGTATCAAACAGTCAGTGTGTATTCCAATTTCAACTATTTTTTAATATTATGATTTTTGCAGTTTGTTTCATTTAGTATTCAAATAAGGGCCACACATTGCAATTTGTCGAAATGTCTCTTAATTCTATGTTAATCTTCAACTCTCTCGTTTTTCTCCCCCTTGCAAATTATTTGTTGAAGAAACTGGGTCATTTGTCCCATGGTCTTTTCTACAGCCTAGATATTACTGAGTGCACCCTGTTGTATAGTTTAATTTGTTTTTCAGTCTTATGTGTTTCCTGAATGTTAGTAGTTAAAAATATATCTGCATGTAACATCTTTTTTAATAATAAACTTTTTATTTTAGAATAGTTTGGTATACAGAAAAATGTGAAGACAGTACAAAAAGTTCACACCCAGTTTCCCCTATGATTAACATTTGAAATTAGCATGATACATTTGTTATAATTAATAAACAAATATTGATACACTATGATTATCTAAAATCGATACTTTATTCAGATGCTCTTAGTGTTTACCTAATGTCCTTTCTCTGTTCCAGGACCCCATTTAGGAAACTGTGTTGCATTGAGTTGCCATATCTCCTTGGCCTCCTCTTGACTATGACAGTTTATCAGACCTTCCTTATTTTTGATGACCTTAACAGTGTTGAGGGGTATCAGGGAGGCATTCTGTAAAATGTCCCCTAATTGAGATATCTCATTAAAGTGGGATTTAAGAGCTTTGAGGAGGAAGAGTACAGAACTAAAGTGCCATTTTCATCAAAGGTACATCCTGTACACATGTTTTATCACTGTTGATAATAACCTTGGTCACCTGGCTGAGGCTGTGTTTTTCAGGCTTCTCCATTATAAACCTACTCTTTCTATCCCCTCTTTCCCTATGGTACCCTTTCGAAGGACCGCTCTTTCTGAAGCCCCTATTCAGAGTGGAGATTTACTCTGCGTCTTCTTTAGGTGGAGTAACTACATATATTATTTAAAATCCTTCTTATTTTTTCTATTTATTGAATATATATTTAATCATTTAATCATGTGTTTATATCAGTATGGACTCAGGGTTATTTATTTTATACTTTCAGTTATAATCCAAAATTATGTTATTTATTTTGTTGCTCAAAATATTCCAGCTTTGGTCTTTGGGAGCTCTTTACAGGTGGTTCATTTGTCAGACCCCCGCCATTGTGTGTGAGGGGGAGGAGGCAGGGTGTATGGTTTAAATACTTCCTTACTTTCTGGCAGACAAGATACCCCAAGCTCATTAGGAATATTCCCTGCCTCCATCCTGGAATCAGTCATTTCTCCAAGGAGCCCTGGTTTCTTCCATTGGAGAATTAAAGATCTGGGCACCAAATTTAATAAAATATTTTAAAACCATTCTTTTGCTTCCATTTAGTTGGTTTTGAAAACTTTGGATTGTTTTTGTTACAGTTTTATTGTAAGTTTTTGATACTTTATAGTTCCAATTTGCAAAACTCATTTCTGCCTATATTGAATATGGAGCCTTTTATTTGTTTCTATGTATGTCTTCATTAAACTCAGAGTCTGAAAACACGACTTTTTCTACATTGTGCCCACTCAATCAGCTTGAGTGGCTATTTGGTTNCGAGCAAACTGGGAAAATGGAAACTTACCTCTCACATTTTTTTTCCCCCCTCAGAGGCAGCCAGACTGCCGAGCGAGTGCCCAAGGCATTGTGGGAGTCATGATTCCAAGAGGCCCGCGATTTAAAATTGAACTTGTCAGTTCCCGGTCACGGGAGCATTGTGAGCGCCACAACTCATTCAGCTGGGCCCACCGCAGCAATCGCAGCTGCAGCCTCACAACGGCACAAACGGCCCGAATCTCGAATATGGAGCCTTTTATTTGTTTCTATGTATGTCTTCATTAAACTCAGAGTCTGAAAACACGACTTTTTCTACATTGTGCCCACTCAATCAGCTTGAGTGGCTATTTGGTTAAGTGATGCTAAGTGTATGGGACCTTTGACTGTTTTTTAAAAAATTTTTAGTGAATCAACTAAATATGTTGACATCTTATAATTACAAAGTATCTAAAGAAAGTAGATAAATAAGCAAATATCATAAGGAGTGATTATGTTTAGCTCTGTGAAAATCATCCAGTTAAAAATTCATGAATGTTTAACTTCTATGGTAGACTTTTCTGCATAACTAGGTAAATCACTAGCAAAAAAATTTCACTGTAAAATTTATGAAATGCTTCTTAAGAAAATAAACAGTGGAAATTTTTGTACCTTCTACCAGAAGAATAAAAGAAAACATTGTCAAGGAGTGTCATTTTTATACAAAATATACTAGCTACATTTTTTTCATTTTGGTTAGAGGTCTCTTTATATAATTTATTTTTTAAAGCTAGGCTTATAAAAGTTATCAGGCTTCCAAAGGCAGGCTACCCTAGCAAAAAACTTACCAACTACTACAGGGGGAAAGTCTCCTCTGTAAAATGAGCTGTAGAGATAAATTTGTTCATATGGATAAAGTGAAAGTGTTAGTAATTCAGTCATGTCCAGCTCTTTGCAGCTCCGTGGACTATAGCCTTCCAGGCCCCAGAATTCTCCAGGCAAGAAAATCAGAGTGGGTAGCCATTCCCTTCTCTAGAGGATCTTCCCAACCCAGGGACTGAACCCACCATCTCCTGCATTGCAGGCAGATTCCTCACTGTCTGGGCCACCAGAGAAGCCTCGTACATGGAAAGTACTTAACATATACATCTACAAGTATGTGTGATATACGGTATATCTACACGTATAGGCATATATGTGTTTTACATATTTACGTATGTGTGCTGTGCATGCTGAGTGCTTCAGTCATGTTCAACTCTCTGTGAAACTGTGGACTGTAGCCCACTGGGCTCCTCTGTCCATGGGGTTTTCTAGGCAAGAATACTGGAGTGGATTGTATGCCCTCTTCCAGGGGATCTTCCCAACCCAGGTGTCCAACCTGCACATCTTCTGTCTCCAGCATTGGCAGGCGGGTTGTTCTTTACCACTAGCTCCACCCAGGAAGCCCCATACATATATGTGTGCGTATACACACACACACACACACAGTATGTAAATCCTAGCCCTGGTGGCTCAGACAGCAAAGAATCCTCCTGTAATGCGGGAACCTGGGTTCAGTCCCTGGGTTGGGAAGATCCCCTGGAGGAGGGCATGGCAACCCACTGCAGTATTCTTGCCTGGAGAATCCATGGAGAGAGGAGCATGACGGGCTACAGTCCACGGGGTCACAAAGAGTTAGACATGACTGAGCAACAAAGCATAGCACAGCACAGCCCATCCAAATGTTTAATAACAATAATCCCACTATAGTTAATATGCTTTCTCCAAATCAATATTGTAAGGGTATTGTTGAGTTTTTCTCTTTTGCATTTCTTAGTGTGTGACCTTTGCTCATTCTGCCCAAGGCATTAAGGTTGTGTTATAACTGGAATGCAAAAATAGAGGCTTTGAATTTACAGCTTTTCATATCCAAAGCAGGAATGCAAAGCAGGGGTTTTGAATCTGCAGGAAGAAAATAATCCTAAAATCCAGGTTTTGTCAAAAGTCTCTGCAAGTTTCCAAACTGTTTTAGCTCCATGTTGACTTTGTCCACGGCAGTTATCAAATGCCTGGGGGGATTCAGGACAGGACTTAAGACCTTATAGTTTGCCAAGGCCACAGAGAATTCAGACTATCTCTTTTGTCCTGGGGAAGATTTGCAGCAAGAGGAGAGAGACAGAGATGACAAGAAAGACCCACTCCCAACCATCGCTTTGCCGGCAGAAGCTGCTCCAGAAGGGAAGGTGCTTTAAAGATGCTAAAGACCCTTAGAAGCAGAAGGCTGCTTTGCTCCCTCTGTGGGACTCTGGGAGGAGACATGGGATGACAGTGGCACCCACAACAGTGTCTGCTGTAAAGAAGTTATCTAGACCTTTAGGGTCTGGACTCACGGCTCCCCTGGCCTGTGTGTGGCCTGGGCTGCGTGGCGAGCAACGGATCCAGGAGTGATTGTGTGTCCTGGTGGGGAAAACAGAGATCCAGAAAGGCCCGGTGGACCAATACGATTCATGGTGAGGCATAGAGACAAATGGTCCACTGGTGTGTGTCTACACGGTGACTCACAGGGCAAATGCGACCATCAGCAACCCGCTGTCATGCGTCCAGGGACCAGACCAGGCATTCAACTGAAGAGAGCAGGGAGGGTCCATGGAGGTCACCATTTGAATCCTCACCACTGCTCCCCTCACCTCCACCCTCCTTCCGTGATGTCAGGACTGTGTCTTGGAGCTAAGGAAGTGGAAGAGAAAATTCTTAAATAATTAGAATTTTCCCCAAAGAGACCGAGTAAACTATCCAAATTCAGTTACAGTGAATCTGTAAATACAAAACCCACTCACTATCAGCACTAGACAAGTGGTGGGCACAGCACAGCCCTGGGCCAGGAGGCCAAGACACAGACAAGAGGCCAAGTTCAGGCAAATTACAAGCCTCCAAGTAGAAGAAACCAGGAGATGAGACCAGCGGATTCAGCTCAGAAGTTGTGAAAGGGAAGCCAAGTGGTGGCAGAGGCCCAGGTCTGAGCACGACCTCCCCTCTTAGGAAACAGGGACTATGGTCTCCAGGAATGACAACAGCCCAGGACCGCCTGACGTTTTCCTTAATTGGGTGTATGACACAAAAGGTTGTATATCTAAAAGCAATTTCACCTGGAAGTATGCACTGAGTATGACTATTAGTAGCTTGGAGAGAGAGCCTTGAATTAAAATTAAGAAGCATATGTCAGAGTTGAGAAATACAGAAAGGATAAATCATAAAGCTAAGTGAGATCAGGATCATTCATTCATGAGAAAACTTTTCTCAAAATTTCAAATTGAGGAAAGAGAGCCTTTGCAAGAATCTGGGGGAAAAAATTGCTTCAGGAATTCTAAAAGGCCAGGTCGCCATAAATATAAATGGGTTCATATTTATGGTACCTAGGAGATGCCATGTTTTTTGTCAGGTAATAAAGGAGCCCTTGCTAACTATCTATAGGAATGCAGACACATAGATGGACCTTTAAAATGAGCACACAACTGATAAACCTATTTGCAGGGCAGCAATGGAGGGGCAGATGTAGAGAACAGGCTTATAGGCATAGGTAGGCAGGAGGAAAGAGAGAGAGAGAGAGAGAAGAAAGGAGAGAGAAACATGGAAGCATATACACTACTATATGTAAAACAGATAACCAAGGGAAATTTGTTGTATAACTCAGGCAACTCAAATGTGGCTCTGTAGCAATCTAGGTGGGTGTGAAGGGGTGGGAGGTGGGAGGGAGGTATGAGATGGAGGGACATGCATACACCTATGACTGACTCATGTTGATGTACGGCAGAAACGAACACAATATTGTAAAGCAATTGTCCTTCAATTACAAATAAATAAATTTATTAGAAAACACACAATAATGGGGTGGTATGGGAGTATAGAGAAAGGACATGGTGGGGTGCATTTTTTACTCTGACCCTCCCAGCATGTGTCTTGCTGATCAAACGTTTCCTTAATACATATTCATGGAGGACCTGCAAAGTGGGAGGTTGTCCTGGAGAACATAGAAATGAATGGGGGGGGGGGCGGAATGTTGCCTGATGGGCTTCCTGGTAAGTGCAATATCTAAATTGAGACCATCACTTCATGGCAAATAGATGGGGAAACAGTGGAAAGTGACAGATATTTTTTTGGATTCCAAAATCACTGCAGATGGTGACTGCAGCCAAGAAATTAATAGACGCTTATTCCTTGGAAGGAAAGTTATGACCAACCTAGACAGCATATTAAAAAGCAGAAACATTACTTGGCCAAAAAAGGTCCATCTAGTAAAGGCTATGGTTTTTCCAGTAGTCATTTTGAATGTGAGAGTTGGACTATAAAGAAAGCTGAGTGCCGAAGAATTTATGCTTTTGAACTGTGGTATTGGAGAAGACCCTTGAGAGTCCCTTGGACTGTAAGGAGATCCAACCAGTCCATCCTAAAGGAGATCAGTCCTGAGTGTTCATTGGAAGGACTGATGTTGAAGCTGAAACTCCAATACTTTGGCCACCTGATGCAAAGAACCGACTCATTGGAAAAGACCCAGATATTGGGAAAGATTGAAGGCAGGAGGAGAAGGGGACGACAGAGGATGAGATAGTTGGATGGCATCACCGACTCAATGGCCAGAGTCTGAGTAAGCTCCGGGAGTTGGTGATAGACAGGGAGGCCTGGCATGCTGCGGTCCATGGGGTCACAAAGAGTCGGACACAACTGAACAACTGAACTGAATTGAAATTGAGACCTGAAGGAATGCACAGGTGAATCAGAGGGTGAAGGTGATCCAAGTCGAGGAAACAGCATGGCCAAAGACCTGGATGGGAAGAGGGCTGCTCACCGGGGAATCTGCATGTGCTTGAGTCACCTTGAGGATGCGCAGAAAGGAGGTGGGGATGCGGCAGAGTGAGCAGAGATCCCCCGGTGACTGGGGACTCAGACCGAGGGAGCCGGGGAAGAGGATAGATGCAAGAGCTCTTCAGCAAGTGCAAGTGACAGGGCTTGGGACTGAGTGGGCCTCGGGGCAGATGAAGAGGAGCTCAGAAGCAGTCCAGCTTTCTGGCTTGAGCAACTGGTGGTGCGGTTTACCCTGAGAAGCAACCCCAGAGACCGAGCAAGCAGGTGAGCAAGGCAAAGGCACACTGAGTTCAGCTGGGACTTGCTGAGTTTGAAATTCCTGGGAGAAATCCAAATGGAGCCCTGCAGAAACAGTTGGCTCCTTGGATCTGGGCTGGAGACACAAATTCGACAGTGGTCAGTCTAATTTAAGATGCCTGACTATTGAAAAACAGTGACTGTGTCCTGTTCTTTGCCTCAATCGAGCTGTGGAAAATGGTCTTTATTTTTCAAATTGCATACCATAAAAACAAAGTTTCAAAGTATAGTGTGAACTAGGAATATCATTCTTAATATTAAATAGGTACTCAGTAATTAGAAAAGAAATCAGCTTACTGATTTCAAATGTTATGTGCTTTTTGATATGATGTATTTTCTAACAAAATCATTAAATGCATGTTTACTTNTCAGCTTACTGATTTCAAATGTTATGTGCTTTTTGATATGATGTATTTTCTAACAAAATCATTAAGTGCATGTTTACTTTAAATTATATATTGTTCTTTGTAATCTTACAATCAAAATGCTTTAATTTCTCTAATTTCTTATTAATGTTCATGGAACTGGGAAATAGATATTTTTCAAGCCACAAATCAAGTTTGAATTATTTCTTACAGAATTCAGTTCATTTGTGAGGCCATTTCGTTTATTAATATTTCTTATGTTTTATTGGGATATAATTGGCACATAACATTGGGCAATTTTAATGTGTATGTGAGTTTATTTCTTTTTAAACAAATTTTAGTTTTTTTTTTAATTTGGCTGCACTGTGTCTTAGTTGCTGCATATGGGATCTAGTTTTCTGACCAGGGATCAAACCTGGGCCCCCTGCATTAGGAGCTCAGAGTCTTAACCACTGAACCACCAAGGAAGTCCTGAGGTTATTTCTTTACAGAGTAGTTTCATCCAGGCATACATGAGTACCAAAATTTTGAGTCTTTCATTATCAATAAATTGGGAAAATACTAGCATGGAACAACCTTGATTGGTATGATTGGGGCCTTATTCATACCTATACAGTAAACTTGCCACAAACCCAGTAAGCTGCGGTACACTGGAAATGTCTTTGATTTAAAAATCCTAATCATTGTTCCCTTCTCCATAGAACCAGGTGGGCTGAAGATCAGACTGCCAGCCTTGAACCCTGCCTGACCATGACGCGCTGCATGCACAATCATGGGCTTTGCCCAAGGCTGACATTGATTGACTGTGAGCCCACTGTCTACAAGCCCTTACTAAAACCCTGGACAACATGCCCTGCGTTCACTGTGGGTTTTTTATTTGATGCAAATGGAATAGTTGGTCTAGACAGAGAGCCAACTTATGTAAATGTCTTAAGAAGACAATTGTCTTGCCATGTATGAGTTTTTGTTTTATCATACTGTTACAGAACTTCTAAGGGAATTGTGACATAAGCCAAGCACTTGAAATCTGTTTACCAATCGAATGCATCCAGAATTCCTGTCTGCCATACATATTCATAGCTTGGCAAAGTCCCAGAGGGTGAGAATTCTATATCAAAGTTGGCGTGTTTGTCACTTGTGAAAGGTGAGTTTGGGCAACTATTATATGAGAATGGCATGAAAATATTACTTAGAGTTTCAACTTTAAATCCAAATATCAGAGAAACTTTAAAATTGTTAAACTCTGTACAATAGGCAAAATTTACCTTTCTGGATCTACCAGCTGTATTCATTACTGTTGTTCAGTCGCTCAGTCGTGTCCAGCTCTTTGTGACCCCATGGACTGTAGCACTCCAGGCTTCCCTGTCCTTCACCATCTCCTGGAGCTTGCTCAAACTCAAGACCATTGAGTCAGTGATGCCATTCAAGCATCTCTGCCGTCCCCTTCTCCACCTGCCTTCAATCTTTCCAACATCAGGGTCTTTTCCAATGAGTCGACTCTTCTCATCAAGTGACCAAAGTATTTAAAAACCAGGAGAAAGTCCCAGAAGAAAGAAAGAGGTGGGGTTTAGTGACATCTAGAAAATGTGACTCACTTACCAGAAAAGAGATATCTTATTTCTACTTTCTTATGTTAGCGGGGGACAATTGTTTGCTTGTTTTTTAGTTTATTTATTAAAAATAGAGTATGAAAAAGATGTAGAAATCTATCAGCTTACATTTTTGGAATAATGATAAAACAGAACCTTTGCAAAGCTGTAAGTAGATATACATTTAAAAATCACACAGCATTCATTGGGCTTTTCCTAGGAGTAGACTGACTACTGAAAAAAAAGTCTGTGAAGGAAACAGAAGGCAAGGCTTATGTGGTCAACACTTTTTACAGCTAAAACAATTGTTTGATTTAAATCTGACTTTCCTGATGCATTTATTCAGACGTGGGTATAGATGGTTACTGTGAAATGTAACTTTGAAGTCACCTATATGAACGTAGACTGCCAGACAGTTTAAATAGTGTTCTTGAATGAATTTTTTAGCCTGAAATATCCATGTGGCTAAATATGCAAGGGCTTCCCTTGTAGCTCAATCAGTGAAGAATCTGCCTGCAATGCAGAAGACCCAGGTTCGATCCCTGAGTTGGGAAGATTCCCTGGAGAAGGAAATGGCAACCCACTCCAGTATCTTTGCTTGGAAAATCTCATGGACAGAGGATCCTGGTAGGCTGCAGTCCATGGGGTTGCAAAGAGTGGGGCATGACTGAGTGACTAACACTTACTTATCCATGTGGCAGCTAGTTGATCAAACATCTTATTAATACATATTTACTAAGGGCCTACTATGTGCTCAATTGTTCTAGAGGATACAGAGAAATCCTCTAGAACATTGTCCCTATCTAGGGAGCCTTTGTATTCCACCAAGATAATATCAGGGCTTCCCTGGTGGCTCAGTGGTAAAGAGTCTGCCTGCCAATGCAGGAAACCCAGGTTCAATCCCTGGGTTGGGAAGATCCCCTGGAGTAGTGATTGGCAGCCCATTCCAGTATTCTTGCCTGGAAAATCCCATGGACCTAGGAGCATGGCAGGCTACAGTACATAGGGTTGCAAAAAAAGTCAGGCATGACTTAGTGACTAAACAACAAAAACAAGAACAAGATAATAACAGTGCTACATGACAACAGTCACTTACCATTCAGGCAAGGTGTGATGAAGGTCAAATAGACTGAAAAGAGTGAATGTCTTG
This sequence comes from Redunca redunca, assembly GCA_006410935.1. NCBI lineage: Eukaryota > Metazoa > Chordata > Mammalia > Artiodactyla > Bovidae > Redunca > Redunca redunca. The sequence goes on along the minus strand of SJYQ01096185.1, from coordinate 82,440 downwards.
AAAGTTCAGTGGAAGAAAAGGTATCTACAGGTTGTGAGGATCTAGAAAGAATTCTGAAAGAGAAAGTTCAGGCTTAAAGTGAAGATTTTCATTATTTAGAGGACCGTAATTATACAAAAACCAAAGAGTTACTTATCTCTTACCTGAGCTGTATGACTCTGTTGGGCTATTGTGTATGCCAGGCTGTTTAATTTTTGATGATTTTAGTTTCTAAATTCTTTCAGTTACCAATGAAAACCCAACAAACCAATATTTGTCACATGACTATATATCTCCAGATAATGAATCTATATAAACTCATAGTTATGAAAACAAATGGTACTAACAAAAGACTCTATAATGAATAATAAGTTATATAACTTAATATATATAACTTAATGATAATGTTATAGCTTAAATCTGAGTGCGAAAAGGTGACCAGTTTTTCTACAATTGTACATTGATATATTTTCCTTAAGATTTTCTTCACATTCACAAGATTTTGTTTCTTACTTAGAAATTAGTATGACCCAGAGTCACTGCTTTTCATTCAAAATAACCACACTTTTCAATTTTCAAAAGAAGTTCCCTTTTTCTAACCCAAAAAGATCCAGATAAATCAGATTTTTCCCAATGTTTTCCTATACAAGTGATAATTTCTGGCCAAAGATTCTGTCATAAAGGCTAACTTTGGGGAGATTTAGTCTTAGGGTAAAAAAGAAACAATATAAAGAATATAATAGTGTAATTTAAAGAATATTATAGCTATGGGTACTAATTTATTCTTTTAAACTGCCTTAGAATTAAGAATTGGTCTAAAGCAGACAAACCCAACTAAGTTTGTATTGGATGGTTGTCCAGCTGCTATGTATGTGCAGAGAGGTGACATACCATAGGGGTTAAATGCCCAGACTCTAGACCCTAGAGTTCAACTTGCCTGGCCTCAAATCCCAAACTCATTGAATTTTTAGAACATTACCCTGGGAAGATTGCTTCAACTCTATCATTTTCTCAACTGTAAAATAGGAATAATAACAGTACCTGTCTCAAAAATAAACTGATACATGAACTTAAAATTATCCCTAGCAAAGAACAATCACTAAGTGTCAATCATTTAGTATCATTCAGTTTTCATGTAGGTATACTGTTTTGTTTCTGTTTTTACTTTCTGTCTAAAACCTCTTTTCTTTCTCGTCTGTCATCCTCACTCCCATCTTCTAGATCATTTGTCTTTCATTTGCTTTGCCTAACACGGCATGGTGTCTGCACAAAGGTGCTCAGTAAAGGTTGAATGAATGAATGAATGAACCAGATTTCTAGCTCTTGCCTCAGTCTCCTCAGCACCATCCCCAGACCCCTATGCTCTCCTGTATTGGAGAGGGAGCCCTTCTTCTTACCCTCATAAGCCCTTATGAACACCCAGTAACTGCAGTGAACACTGCAGGCTTGGTTGATCTGTATGACACTCTTTTCCCTTTACATTTCTTTAAATTCGCAAGTTCTTGTTTCTTACTTAGGAGTTATTTGAGCCAGAATCTGTGAGCTTCTTGAGAGTAGTAGCTCTCATCTGCATCACCTGATGCTTGGCAAATGATTGATTGAATGAATGGATGAATGAATGACTGGACTCGTTCCAACTCCTCAGCAGAGCCCTGATAGTCTGTGACTACCTGTCAACTTCCAGGAATTGTAAGCACAGGCCCCTGGCTCCTCTGAAGAATGGCCTGACCCTGGAAAAGGCTGGTAGGAACCAACAGCAGAGAACTCTACCTGCTACCATCTGACCACTGAATGAACGCTGTCGCTGGAACTTCCTGTACCCTAATACCTTCGTTCTACAAATGAAGAAGTGAAACCCTCAAAAAGGTTCAACCCCCAACAAAGACCTATTGTGTAGCACATGAAACTCTGCTCAGTGTTATGTGGCAGCCTCCATAGGAGGGGACTTTGGGGGAGAATGGAGACATATATATGTATGGCTGAGTCCCTTTGCTGTTCATCTGAAACTATCATAACATTGTAAATCGGATATACCCCAGTTCAAAATCAAAAGTTTAATAAATAAAAAATTAAAATTTTAAAAAGTTCTAGCTTCAAGATCTCCTAGCGTATTAGAGAAGCAACTGGAAATACAGTTTAGGTCTCCTGGCTTGTACTCTATACATATTCAAGTGCAAAGAGATTTTGCATATGAGATTTGCATGCTCTGTGGAAAGCTTAGGAGGAAGGAGTGAACGGAGAAGAGAAATTGGATAAACAGGAAATATTCTTGTTTATCTTATTTGTTATTCTTAACAAAAGTCATTGCTAGTTACAATATCCTCCCATATGAATGTTTTAACTATTAATGATCAAAGCCATATATAGAGGAATTATAAATAAATGTCCTGGTATCTTATATTCTAGAATCTGAAAACATGTACTGCTTTTGCCTACCTAGAATATTCCCTCCTTTTTTGGTGACCACACCTAGGTATCCATTTCGGGGGGGGTGGTGGTCTGTGTCTTCCTAGCTGCTAGCCTTCTTCATGGTCATTTCAGGGAAGATGTCCAGATCACCCCAGTCAAGGTGTGGCCTTGTGAACTTCACTAAGCAGATCAGACTCTCTCCCAGGAATGTAGATGCTGAGCTGAGAGACACTCAGACAGAAAAGGGCAAGCACAGATTCATTCCAATAAGCTTTCTATGGACAGTTTTGGATTCCTCCAAAGCTCTGGATTCTATAGATAATCTACGGATTCCTCCTACTTGGATCCTTGGAACTGTTCTAGGGTCTGTCCTCACCAGGGTGGCTTATCAGCTTTATCTTTGATTCTGTGAGCTGACCCATATCCTTCCAACAAATTTCTTTACTGTTGAAGTGGTAGAGTTTGTTTGCATCTAAACTCCACTGGCGGTTGGACTGCAAGTTGGTTTGTCTACAAAGCAAGCTAGCAGAAAAAGAAAGAAATGTGAAAAAGGTATGCGTGTGTGTGTGTGTACTACTAAGTATATAACTGCACTAGAGAAAACAGACTTTGTGCTACTATATATACAAAGTGGAGACAGGCCAACTATGATTTTGCCATGGAAATGTGTCTGAAGATGGCCTTGAATTTTAATTACTCAACTTTCCTTGCATGTTTAAAGTTGTCATACTCTTTTACAAAAACATATTATGCAGTATTACAGGTTTCTTTCTATAGTATACATTTTAAATCTAGGTTCTTTGTTAACTGACATATATTTCCCTTACAATTTAATATTTTAAAGAAATCATCTTATTTATATCATAATAGTAAAACAGTAAAACATATCAAATTCATAAATTAGAGAAAATAAGAAAGAAAAACACCAATACAGTATACTAACACATATATATGGAATTTAGAAAGATGGCAATGATGACCCTGTATGCGAGACAGCAAAAGAGACACAGATGTGTAGAGCGGACTTTTGGACTCTGAGAGGGAGAGGGTGGGATGATTTGGGAGAATGGCATTGAAACATGTATACTATCATGTAAGAAACGAATCGCCAGTCTATGACCGATGCAGGATACAGGATGCTCGGGGCTGGTGCACGGGGATGACTCAGAGAGGTGTTATGGGGAAGGAGGTGGGAGGGGGGTTCATGTTTGGGAACGCATGTACACCTGTGGTGGATTCGTGTCAATGTATGGCAAAACCAATACAGTATTGTAAAGTAAAATAAATTAAAAATAAAAATTAAAAAAATAAAGAATTTTTCATAAAAAAATAATATGTGCTGCTGCTGCTGCTAAGTCGCTTCAGTGGTGTCTGACTCTGTGCGACCCTATAGACAGCAGCCCACCAGGCTCCCCCGTCCCTGGGATTCTCCAGGCAAGAATACTGGAGTGGGTTGCCATTTCCTTCTCCAATGCTTGAAAGTGAAAAGTGAAAGTGAAGTCGCTCAGTCATGTCTGACTTTTAGTGACCCCATGGACTGCAGCCTACCAGGCTCCTCCATCCATGGGATTTTCCAGCCAAGAGTACTGGAGTGGGGTGCCATTGCCTTCTCTGAAATAATATGTAATTGTAGCTTAATTTATTCATGTTTATTACATTAAGCTACAAATCCACTGCTCTTTATGAATACATAGATATATGCAAAATTCTGTGTAAATCTTATGTTAATTATTTCACCATGAACTGTAGCTGTTCTTTAATTTTTAATTCCACTTAATAAGCTAGAAAGTTCACTAAAGGTGTTCATTTAAAAAAACATTTTATGAAAAGTCTCTAAAATTAACCTACAAGAATAATCATCTATGCTCTCTATGAAAAATGATTTTTTTTGGAAAAGTGTGACACAGAGGTCTTCAATAAATAACACTGGGGAATTTTTACCATCTCTCCTTTTGGTTGTGAAATTTTAAGACATGTAATCTATTAACTCTTTCTAGGGTGACTATATTTTGCAAGTAGAATGTTACATCAAGCACTGGAAATAATTCTGAAGCAGTATTTATAATGGTAGGAAAAAATTACCTACAAGTTCACCAAGAAGTATTTATAATGCTTATAATACACATTTGTATAATATATATACATACATTCTAAAATTTTTCTAATAGTTAAAATGTCAGCCTCTCTTGATATACTCTGGAGTTTTAAAAAATGTATACAAGTCAATACTAGCTTGTATTCCTTCCTCAATACATAATATTTACAACTCAGCAGAAAGATTAAAGAGACATGAGGCTGATATTAATATCATCTCCCTCTCCTTATTTAAGGTTAGTTTCCATTGCCTTTCACACCCTGACCTGTAGAACAAGCTGAAATAATTGTTGTCAGCAAGGGTTTACTTTGAGGTTGTACGTGCAATATTGCTTAGCAAACATTCTCTAATAGCACTTAGTAAAATGGTCTGGTGAGTTGGCTGAATCTTTAAGAAGACAGTCCGGGTTTCCTTGAAATCTGTGCTTAGTAATTTTGTGAAAACTACTAGAAATGTGTTCCATTTAATCACCTGCTTGATGTTGCTCCTTTGTGCCAGTTTTCAACTGAGAGTGGACCTTGAAAAAACTACTTTCTTATTGTTTGTGAGATAGAAATCTTTACTTTTAAACATAAAACATATTTTAAGATTTTGAAAAAATATACAACAAACTATGAATTTATGGCTACATTGGTGGAAAAATGTTTTAGGGAAAGAAGGAGCAATGGTCAGGAAGTGGAGAAAAGGAAAGATTTTTACTTTTAACTCAGGATTTTTTTCTTTTTTTTGTTTTTCAGTAATTTCTTTTTTTGCATTTCTTGTTTTAAACTGAAGTATAGATGATATACAATGTTATATTCGTTTCAGGTGTAGAACAGTGATTTGGCATTTATACACATTATGAACAGATCACAATAGTCTAGTAACCATCTGTCACCATACAAATTAAAATATTGTTGACTTTTTTCCCTATGCTGTACATTTGGAGAAGGAAACGGCAACCCGCTCCAGTACTCTTGCCTGGAGAATCCCACGGACGGAGGAGCCTGGTAGGCTATAGTCCATGGGGTCGCAAAGAGTTGGATTACATACTTATTTATTTTATAATTGGAAGTTTGTGCACCTTAATCCCCTTCACCCTTTTCACTCACATCCACTCCCCTTTATTCTGGCAATAAGCAGTTTGTTCTTTATATGGGTGTGTTTCTGTTTTGTTTGTTTATTGGTTTCTTTAGATTCCACATATAAGTGAGAATATACAATATTTGTCTTTGTGTAACTTATTTCACTTAGCTTAATACCATCTAGACCCACATTGTCACAACTGACAGTATTTTGTTCTTTCCATGGCTGAGTAATACTCCCTTCTATATGTATCTCACATCTTCTTCATCCATTCATCTGTTTATAGACACTTAGGTTGCTATTGCAGTAAGCATAGGAGGCTGGAGGAGGAAATGGCAACCCACTCCAGTATTCTTGCCTGGGAGAATCCCATGGACAGGGGAGCCTGGCAGGCTACAGTCCATGGGGTCACAAGAGTCAGACTTGACTTAGCGATTAAACCATCACCACCAAACATAGGAAGCATATGTGGTTTTGAATTGGTGTTTTTGTTTTCTTTGGATAAATGCTCAAAAGAGGAATTGCTGGATAATGTGGTAGTTCTATTTTTAATCTTTTGAGGAACCTACGTACTGTTTTCCACAGTGGTTACACCAGTTTATATCCCCACCAAAAGTGTTCAAGGGTTTCCTTTTCTCCACTTTCTTGCCTGTCTTTGCTATTTCTTATGTCTGATAATAGCCATTCTAACAGGTGTGAGGTGATATCACACTATTGCCTCAGTTTGCATTTCCTAAATGATTAATGATGTTGGAACATATTTTCATGTATCTATTGCTCACCTGTAAGTCTTCCTTAGAAAAATATCTATCAGATCCTCTGCCCATTTTAAAACTGATTTGTTGATTTTATTTTTTAATACTGAGATGTGTGAGTTCTTTATATATTTTGGATATCAATGCTTTATTGAATGTACCATCATTTGCAAATATTTTCCCCATTAAGATTGTTGTCTTTTCATTTTGTTGATGATTTCCTTTCATGTGCAAAAGCTCTTTAGTCTGATGGAGTCCCATTTGTTGTATTTTTGCTTTTGTTGCCCTTATCTGAGCAGACGTATTCCCCCCAAATATGGCTAAGATCAATGTCAAAGTTTTTTTTCTATTTTCTTCTAGTTTTATGATTTCAAGGTGTTACATTTAAGTCTTTAATCTATGAGTTTATTTTGTATATGATGTAAGAAAACTGGCCTGGGAGCCTGGTGTGGGGCTCAGACCCTGCCCTCCTTGGGGAGAACCTCTGTGGTTGGGATAGCCTACCTGCTTATGGGTTACCACACCAGGAGGGAGATCCTGACTCAGTCCCATCTCCACCCCTCCTACTTATCCCATTGTGGTTCTTTCTTTATATCTTTTGTTGTGGGACAGCAAAACACAGGATCTTCACTGCAGAGTGTGGGATCTTTATTTATGGCATGCGAACTCTTAGTTGTGGCATGTGGAATCTAGTTCCCTGACCAGGGATCGAACCCGGGCCCCCTGAATTGACGATGTGCCATCTCAGCCAATGGACCTCCAGGGAAGTCCCTCAAGATACACTCAATGTTAACTTACATGAGTAGGACAGAATTGGAGGTGGTCATGTTAGCTATTGAATAACAGCATTATATTAATAGCTCAGGGATGGAAAAGAAGTGAAAGAGGGGGCTTTGAGTAGAAGGTTGAAATGACTAATTGCACTTGGAAGAGATCAGGAAATCTCCTGAAAGATGGAAGTGAAAGAAAAGCATATTGGACAGGTTTCAGTCTAATTTGAAGAGCTGCATATTTTCAACCCTACAGTGCTGATAAATGAAATTGGGTTTAGGGGTGATCCTTTAGGGCTAGTGATTTGGAGGCAGCTTTGAAAGAGCTGCAATGGCAGAAGGCAATGGTAACCCACTTGGAGAAGGCAATGGCAACCCACTCCAATACTCTTGCCTGGAAAATCCCATGGGCGGAGGAGCCTGGTAGGCTGCAGTCCATGGGGTCGCTAAGAGTCGGACATGATTGAGCGACTTCACTTTCACTTTGAAAGAGCTGCCAGGGTACTCAGTGATCTTTAATTGCTATTCATCCTTAGGTCTTTAGGTTTAAAGATCCCAGCAATTTCCTAGGTGGAAATAGGAGGGTGGAGGGAAGGAAAAGTTTTGAGTTGCATGGAAGTTTACTTTCCTGGCAGCTCAAAAGTTATACTCTTTGGTGAGCTCTGCTTATTGATTCATTTATTCAAACTTTTTCATTGAAGACTTATTTTTGTGAATAGGTGAGAACTAAGGATGTGGAATCTAGTTCTTTAGACATATGGGATCTAGTTCCCTGACCAAATCAAACTGAGGCCCCTTGCAGTGTGAGTATGCAGACTTAGCCAGTGGACCACCAGGGAAGTCCCTCTCTTCCATTCTCGATTACAGTACTGATTCTGTAACGGGAGACTCAAGTTCCATGCCTGGGTCAGGAAGATCCCCTGGAGTAGGAAATAGAAACCCACTCTAGTATTCTTGTCTGGAGAATTCCATGGACAGAGGCACGTGGTGGGCTATAATAGTTCACAGGGTCACAAAGAGTTGGACACTACTGAGTGACTGAGTGTGCACATTGCCTATCTTTTCTACTATTCTTTTTCTGTATATTGCAGTCATTACATCAGCCTTCTCTTCACTTTCAAAACAGGCTACAGTCACCATCTTTTCCCCGAGATGATGTTTTCTCTCTGCTCTCCATTTAGACACTATCTACATATGCTTTAGGTTTCAAATTAAATATCTCTTTTTAAATGAGTTGTCCCCAGATTCATAAGCCAGATGAGATTCCCTTCTTATATGTTCTATCATAATAATTTCATTTGTTTTATTGCATTTATTCTCTGTAAGTTCTGTGAGGGCAGGGACAGGGGTCTTGGCTTCTTCACTCCTGTCCTCTCAGGTCGCTAAGCTGTACCACGGGAATCTACAGGCTTCTAAGTCTCTTTACATTCCCTACCAAAGCCAAGGGATTCTCTGCCTAGTCTGGAAGGAGCTAAGAAACCTTCTTTTCTGACACTTTCTACCTTCTTCCAAATATTTTGTCTTTGCCAAGGCCAATGTTTGAAACTCAAAAGCAAAGAATTGATCCATTTGTTCTCTGCATTCTGCTGTTTCAACCTTCTGCAGAGACAATGGCAGAGAAGTATGGAGTATAGGAATGTGTATGAGGAGAAGGGGACCACTCAAATATTATCTCCACTTCATATCCGTAGCCAGCACCTGCCCCAGAGATGACACGTGTTCCCCATGACTTCTGGATCCCGTGCTGCACTGCCTAGAGTCCCCTTCCATGACTAAAGGTCTTATTCTCTAGGGAGCCTAGGAATTTTGCCCGCTGACAGCTATTAGCTTGGAGCTTTCTTTGGGAATTGCCCTCTGCTATAGAGAGCCTCCTAGCCTAGGTTCAAACCTCTTCCCTTCGATATCTCATATCCAGTGTAAAGGATGGCTCAATTTCCTAACCTAATCTCATCAGTTGGCTGAAGTCTTGTGATTACAGCCCACCTTTTTAGTCCCATCCAGCTTCCTTCCCTTTCCCCATTGGTGTCAATCCCAAGGCTCATTCCCAATAAATTTTCTGCACACAAATCTCTATCTCAGAGTCTACTTCCTGGAGGTCTTATCCTGCAACAGTTATATCTGTGATTATATGTATTTTTCATCCATCTACCTCTCAATTCCAAACACCTAAAAGTGGGGAGGGGGAGGATTTTAGATTGCTTGGAATCTTGCTTCAAACAAGTCATGTAGGGAAAGAATTATAGCTTATTTCTGTTGATTTTAGATTTGGGATACAGCCAGTGGGATACTATTGCAAGGAATGGAAAAGAAGAGGGAGAAAAAATTTTTCATATTTACTCTTCCTAGATTGCACTGAGGAGGATTTTATGTAGATATATTGGGAGAACTTGTAGAATTTAAAATAAGAAAGGAGTATAAGAGAAAGTTGCTGACAATTTTTAAAGTACAAATTATAAAATCCTATAAAATTCTCAAAAAACCAAAATGACATCTTGAAGAGTAGAGCTGATGTATATACGCAGATTGGGAAATCTCATATACCAAGACATTTAGTATTAACTGCTTTTCCCTAGAAAACTGAAGAAAATCAAGTTGAAGAAAAGGTGAGGCTGAAAGAGACAACATTTGTTGTGTTTTTTAGTGCAAAGAAATAATAATAATTTTATTTTTCCCTGAGAGTTGGAAGGATCTTAGAAGTCATAAAGTCCTGGCCAGTGCAGGAATATCTTCTGGGAGTTATTGTACTTTTGCTCAGAACACACAAATATAATGTTAATTTTGTATTTTATTATTTTGAAGTTTAATAATCTTTGCTAAATATTAACTTGAGGCTATATGCACTACACTGCTTTTTCTTATTCCTCAACTGTGTTAATATTGATGCTTTTACCATCTTCTGTTTAATCTTGCCCCTGGGATCTATTACACTTAGTTAGCACAGAGTGTCTAAAGGAGACACATTGATTTGCTTTGGTTTGTCCTCAAATTCATACTACACTTAACCCATCCATGTTCGTGACTGTTCAGGTTTTCCCTCGATGCTGAAAAACTACAAAACAGAGGTGGACAGGGTTCAAGTAATGTAGCGTAACAACTGTCTTAAGCATTGCCTCATTCTGGATGGATTATGCTACCAGAACGCATCTGTAATTTGTTTCCCTGTGTGTAAGTACACGTGTACAAGGTACAGGGCAATGTCGTCTCCTTTGCCACATGGGGTTTTTTTTTTTTTTGGCCTCCTTATGAACATAGAGCAATTTTATTCAGAACATGGAAATTAACCAAAGTAATAATCATCATCACCTTTTAAGTGGTTCCTATATTCTAGGCACCACGCTAAGTGTTTTGCATACATTTGGATCACTTAAGGCTCACAACCCTCTGAGGTAGGTAGCTAATACCCATATTTTACAAATTAAAAAACCCTGAGTCCTCAGAGAGGTTTAAGTAATTTGCCTAAATTCACATGGCTACAAAGTTATCATAAGTCACAGCTGACTTTTTTTTAGCCACTCTTTTCAAAACTTTTTTGAAAAGAAAATTCAAAGATTTTCCACTTCAGGTCTTGACTGACTTCTCGCAAAACAGCTTCTGTGCCCTTAACTTTCCCTCTGTGTTTAAGCAACTCAATTCCACAGCTTTACTTTCTTTCCACATAAAAATGCCCCGCACTCCTTCCCTCCGCGCACTGTCTTGCCTTCCCCCAGCCATCTCGCTGCTCAGCACTTTAGCTCTTTGTTATCTCCTAGACCTCGCGAACTGGATGACTAGCTGCCAAATAAAATCACAAGAGGAAAAGATAAAGCATCTCATCTTTCTCGCTTAAGCCTTTGCTCTCTTCCACTTCCTTGTCAGTGAGTGTTCGAGTTCTCCGGTTTCCCCAGGCAGGCCCAGTGCTAAAAATAGCCCACCCTGCCTCCTGGCGCTGGTGGCATTTCCTGGGGTAGAAGAGGCCGAGTAAAAACAACTGGTGGGACGAGAGGATCAGACTGAAGCAGTCAGGGGACACCCCGCCCGCACCCACTGCTGAAATCCTGAGACTTGGGCAGGAATTGGTTCATCGTCACTCTTGGAAGGATCAGATCAAAAGCAATTAGTGTGTTTCCTCTTCTCAGATGAGAGGGGCATAAATTTTCATTGTCTCAAGGGCATAAAACAAGTGTAACATAGAAATATAGTTCAAGCCTGTCTGTCCACCCTACTGTTGTTTCAACTAAGTAGGGAAGTTTGATGAGAAGTAAATGTTAATTGAACAGTTAACGTTTAACAAACATAATTAAACTCATTGCTGACTTTTTCTCATACATACATACATAATGTTTTGGGGGCCATCCTCAGTGGCCCAGTGGTTAAGACTTCGCTTCCACTGTAGAGGGTGCAGGTTAAATCCCTAGCTAGGGAACT
>SJYQ01096185.1:46321-70531 GCA_006410935.1 Redunca redunca | reverse complement strand
GTCCCATCACTTCATGGGAAATAGATGGGGAAACAGTGCAAACAGTGTCAGACTTTATTTTGGGGGGCTCCAAAATCACTGCAGATGGTGACTACAGCCATGAAATTAAAAGACGCTTATTCCTTGGAAGAAAAGTTATGACCAACCTAGATAGCATATTCAAAAGCAGAGACATTGCCGACTAAGGTCCGTCTAGTCAAGGCTATGGTTTTTCCTGTGGTCATGTATGGATGTGAGAGTTGGACTGTGAAGAAGGCTGAGCGCCGAAGAATTCATGCGTTTGAACTGTGGTGTTGGAGAAGACTCTTGAGAGTCCCTTGGACTGCAAGGAGATCCAACCAGTCTATTCTGAAGGAGACCAGCCCTGGGATTTCTTTGGAAGGAATGATGCTAAAGCTGAAACTCCAGTACTTTGGCCACCTCATGCGAAGAGTTGACTCATTGGAAAAGACTCTGATGCTGGGAGGGATTGGGGGCAGGAGGAAAAGGGGATGACAGAAGATGAGATGGCTGGATGGCATCACTGACTCGATGGACGTGAGTCTGAGTGAACTCCAGGAGATGGTGATGGACAGGGAGGCCTGGCATGCTGTGATTCATGGGGTCGCAAAGAGTCGTACATGACTGAACTGAAGAAAAAGTTTAATATTTATGTAAGGCCAATCCTGTATTTTCTTAATAATTTCTGGCTTTAAAAGTGTCTTCAATATGCAGTTATACACATATATATGACTGAGCAAGCGAGCTAAGCTGCTTCAGTCATGTCCGATTCTTTGCAACCCCATGGACTATAGCCCACCAGGCTCCTCTGTCCATAGGACTTTCCAGGCAAGAGCACGAATGGGTTGCCATGCCCTCCTGAGGGGATTTTGCCAACCCAAGGACTGAACCCATCTCTCTTATGTCTCCTGTGTTAGCAGGCAGGTTCTTTACCACTAGTGCCACCAGGGAAGCCCTTACATATATATGTATAAAAAACATTCTGCTTCATTGACTATGCTAAAGCCTTTGACTGTGTGGATCACAACAAACTGTGGGAAATTCTTAAAGAGACAGAAATACTAGACCACTTTACCTGCCTCCTGAAAAATCTGTATGCAGGTCAAGAAACAACAGTTAGAACTGGACATGGAACAACAGACTGGTTCCAAATTGGGAAAGGAATACGTCAAGGTTGTACATTGTCATGTTGCTTATTTAACTTCTATGCAGAGTACAACATGTAAAATGCTGGAATGGATGAGGCACAAGCTGGAATCAAGATTGCGGGAGGAAATATTAGTAACCTCATATGCAGATGACACCACCCCTATGGCAGAAAGCAAAGAGGAACTAAAGAGCCTCTGATAAAAGTGAAAGAGGAGCGCGAAAAAGTTGGCTTAAAACTCAGCATTCAAAAAACGAAGATCATGGCATCTGACTCATCACTTCATGGGAAATAGATGGGGAAACAGTGGAAACAGTGTCAGACTTTACTTTGGGGGGCTCCAAAATCATTGCAGATGGTGACTATAGCCATGAAGCTAAAAGATGCTTTCTCCTTGGAAGGAAAGCTATGACAAATCCAGACAGCATATTAAAAAAGCAGCAACATTACTTTGCCAACAAAGGTCCATCTAGTCAAAGCTATGGTTTTTCCAGCAGTCATGTATGGATGTAAGAATTGGACCATAAAGAAAGCTGAGCAGTAAAGAATTAATACTTTTGAACTGTGTTGTTGGAAAAGACTCTTGAGAGTCCCTTGGGCAGCAAGGAGATCAAACTGGTCAGTACTAAAGGAAATCAGTCCTGAATATTCACTGGAAAGACTGATGCTGAAGCTGAAGCTCCAGTACTTTGGCCACTTGACGTGAACTGACTCATTGGAAAAGAGCTTCATGCTGAGAAAAACTGAAGACAGGAGGAGAAGGGGATGGCAGAGGATGAGATGGTTGGATGGCATCACCAACTCAATGGATGTGAGTTGGAGCGAGCTCCTGGAGTTGGTGATGGATAAAGAAGCCTGGTGTGCTTCGGTCCACGGCATTGCAAAGAGTCAGGACTGAGCAACTGAACTGAACTCACATACATATATCTATGGTCTATATTTTAATCTTTTTAAACCTTTGTTTATTAAATTTTTTTAAACTTTTATGACTAATGCAATGTCTTTAAATGTTCTATCACAGTGGTCCCCAACCTTTTTGGCACCAGGGACCGGTTTTGTGGAAGAGTTTTCCACAGATTTGTATGTGGGGGGCGGTTTCAGGATGATTCAAGGACAGTACTTTTATTGTGTATTTTATTTCTATTATTATTACATCAGCCCCACCTCAGATCATCAGGCATTAGATCCCAGAGATTGGGGAGCCCTGTTCTCTCACATCAACCCTGCCAAAGATGGCTTGATCTCAGACTTCTAGCCTCCAGACTGTGAGAAAATAATTTCTTCTGTTTAAACCTCCCGGTCCGTGGTACTTCATTATGGCAACCCTGGCAAACTAATATATCCACTGTCACCCTCAAGCTCAAGAAATCAAGGATCTATATAATATCATTATAACTTTGACCTTTCTTGAACTTTATAAAAATATTGATAGAAGCACACAGTATGTAACATTTAGCATTTGAGTCTTCTTGCTTATAATGTTTTTGAGATTCATCCATGTTGTTGCTGTATTCATGTTTCATTCTTTTTAATGATGAAGAGTTTTCCATAGTATGAATAAATCACAGTGTCTTTATTCATCTTTTAGTGGATGTGGCTATTATAAAATAATGCTCCTGTGAACACTGATGTATGTTCATGTGTGGACATATTTCACTTAGAAAAATACATAGAAGTGGGATTGCTAGATTCTATGATAAATATACTATTAATCTTATGAAATGCTGTGAATCTGCTTTCAGAAGTTGGTATCTGTGTCATTTTGCATTCCCATAGGAAGACATTACTGTTGTTTCTCATTCTTATAAACACTAGATGTTTATCAGATATTTTATCTTTATTCTAGTGGGTATGTTGTGACGTGTGACTGTGATTTTGATTTGAATCTTTCTGATGAATTGTAATATCAACCATCCTTCATGTGCTTATTTGCCAGCCTTATATCTTTTATTGTGCAGTGTTCAGATTGTGTGCCCTTTTTAGATTAGGTTGTTCATTTTCCTATTGATTAGTTTTGAAATTTCTTTATATATTCCATATACAGTTTCTTTAAGAAGGAAGGCATTTTTCTTTTCTTTCTTTCTATTTTTTTTTTTTACAAATGAGTTGGAGAGTACACAGCTGGAAATAGAAATACTACTTTCGAGGTAAATGCAGTGATCAAATTAAAATATCTTCTATCTGTCTAAGAAAATGGTTAAGGAGATGAAAAGACATGAATTGGTTTGAGAGATCTTAATAACAAGAGGCAAAATCAAAAGGATTTAGTGATTGGAAATGTGGTCAAGTGGGAGAAATAATTGTTGAGGATACTTTTTAAAAAATATTCATTTATTTTTATTTTCGGCTGTGCTGGGTCTTCATTGCTGCACAGGCTTTCCTCTGCTTGCAGAGAACAGGGGCTCCTCTCCAGTCACAGTGCCCGGGCTTCTCTTTGCGGTGTCTTCTCTTGTTCTGGAGCAGAGGCTTCAGCAGTTTGGGCACATGGCATAGCTGTTCCGTGGCATGTGGGATCTTCCGGAACCAGGGATTGACCCGTGGTGGATATTATACCCGCCTGCTGAGGAATCTACTGTAAACATTTGGATGGTAGCACCCAAGCTCTAAGCATGAGCATGCCTGTCTGGGGAGCGGTCGATGGACAGCATGTGTTTTTGGACATATGGACTTGGTATGTTAGTGAAAATGTGAAATGGGCACTTGAATAGGTATGCCTGAAGCTCAGCTAAGAAGTAGGTACAACATTCTGAGAACTACTGACATATAAGAGTAAGTAAAGCTTTGATGG
Source organism: Redunca redunca (assembly GCA_006410935.1). NCBI lineage: Eukaryota > Metazoa > Chordata > Mammalia > Artiodactyla > Bovidae > Redunca > Redunca redunca. The sequence continues at coordinate 66,596 of SJYQ01096185.1, read as the reverse complement.
GAAGAAAAAAAACTAATGCAGTGTTTTTATGTATCATGTGAGGTAGTGGTCCAACTGTAATTTTTTTCAAATGAATGTATAATTATTCTGCTTGCTAACATAAAATGCGCTCATTTGCTAAACCATTCTCTCCTCATTGAAGTGAAATACCACCCTTTTCCTATGTGGTGCTCCTATATATTCTGCAATTTTTGTTTTGTTCTGCTAATCAATTAGTCTGTCCCTATGCTAATAACCAACACTTTTGATTATGCTGACTTTATAACATTTTAATATCCGGCAAGGATGTTTGTACATTTCTTAGCTTCTCATGGACATTTATTCTTCCATATAAAATGTAAGATAATTCAATTTTCTAAGACCATAGAGATTTTAATTGAAAATTCATTAAATATGTCACAATATGGGCAGAATTGACATGTTTGTAAAATTAAATCTTCCCTTGCAAGAACCAGGTATGTTTTTCCATTTGGTCAGCCTTGATGTACCCCTTTAATAAAATTCTATGGTTCTTTTTAATAGGCTTTGTAGCTTTCTTATTAATTTCAAAATATTTAAAAAATTTTGTATTATTGTATGTGGCTTCTTTTTCCATTTCTAGTTCTATCTGATTATTTCTAGTAAAGAATCACTATTGCTTTTGAAATATTGTGTCTATAGGTTTGTTACTAAATTCCCTTTTAATAGTTTTAAAATAGATAGAAATGGGTTTTATATAAGTAGCATTTATCATATTTAGGTGATTTTCTTTTATTTCTATTTTGATTGGAGTTTTAGTAGAAATGGCTACTGAAATTAACCTAATGCCTTTTCAGCATCTATTTGAATCATTTTAATCCATTTATATATTGGTGTAATGGGCTTCCTTGATGTCTCAGTCTCAGATGGAAGTTATGTTATTTGAAGAACTCTCTTATTGAAAGAGTTCCTGACAGGAAACCATCTTTTCATCTTGGCAGTACTGATTCATCACTGACACACTACTGGACTTTATTTGCTAGTTTTTTATTAACAATTTTGCATCTGTATTCTTAAGTGAAATTGGACTATTATTTTTATTATTATTATTTACCTTTACTGTTAACATTATGCCAGGTTCATAAAATATATTAAGAGGCTTAGTATAATTTTCTATGATTTGGAATGGTTTAAACAATGTTGAAACTACTTATTCTTCAATAATTTTAAATGTGATAAATGTACTTATGTTTAACTTACATGATAAAAGTGCACCACGGTCAGCTCTAGGTTACACCTGAGAATACATGCACTCTAATGACAGTACAGATGGTTGACGTAGAAAAGAAAATGGATGTGTTAAGTTATATGAAAACCCCAAGTAACTTAACCCCCCATCACTTAGCCCATGATAATGGCTCAGGGTGTGCATTCTTCCATTTCTCTTCAGAAAACTTGTTACCTTTTCTTTCTCCGAAGTCTGCACTTACTGATTCTGCTGAGAAAAAAAAATTAAAAATCTTTTCCCATATGACTTTGGAACTCTTTATTCATGAATATCCACAGATTTTGCTTCATTTCCCCTCATTTTCTTTTCCTCCTCACTGCATTGACTAAAACATGGCTTTTTCTTTCTCTTTTTTTTTTGTTTTGTTTTGCCTGAGCTGTGTAGCAGGTGGGACCTAAGTTCCCTGACCAGGGATGGAACCTGTACCCTCTACAGTGAAAGTGTAGAGTCCGAACCACTGGAAAGCCAGGGAAGTCCAAAACTTGGCTTTTACTTGATAAAAGTTCCTGAAAACTTTTTTTTTCATATTCATATATACATATTCTTTTTCAGATCCTTTTCTAATACAGGTTACTACAAGACATTGAATATAGTTTCCTGTGCTATACAGTAGGTCCTTATTGGTTATCTATTTTATACACAGTAATATATATATTTTAATTCCAGACTCCTAATTTATCCTTTCCCCCACCTTTCCTCTTTGGTAACTATAAATTTCTTTTCTATGTCTGTGAATCTTTCTATTTTGTAAATAAGTTCATTTATATCATCTTCTTAGATTATACGTATAAGCAATATCATATGGTGCTTGTCTCTGCATGACTTACTTCATATGATAATTTCTAGTTCCATCCATGTTGCTGCAATGGCATTATTTCATTCCTTTTTATGGGTGAATTTGGGGTCCCAAAGAGTTGGACACAACTTGGCGACTAAACAACAACAAATATTTCATTGTGTATGTGTCCCACCTCTTCCTTATGCCTTCCTTTGTTAGTGGACATTTAGTCATTTCCATGACTGCTGTAAATAGTGCTGCAACGCTCATTGGGGTGCATGTATCTTTTTGAATTAGAGTTTTCTCTAAATAGATGCCCAGGAGTGGAATTTCGGGATCATACGGTAACTCTATTTTTATTTTTTTAAGGAACCTCTGTCCTATTCACCATGGTGGCTGCACCAATTTATATCCCAACAGTGTAGGAGTGTTGCCTTTTCTCCAACCCTCTGCAGCAAAGGTTCTGAAAACTCTTGAAAGGACAGGTTGTCATTTTCTTGTGCTCTCCGTCTCAGCAACAAGTTGTAGGGGTGGACAGTATTCCTAGACTACTAAGTTAAAAATCTTGAAGGTCATGCCGCAGTTTTGCCATTCTCCTCCCTTCATGGTCATTATCTTATGATGTTACGGCATCAATCGAGGATGCACGTCACACTAGCTCACAATTTTCTTTGTGTCTCCTCAGCATCTTGAGAACACACGGTGCTCACATTCACCAAGTCTCTCATTCTTCAATTTCTTAACCCCATTTCCATCCACAGTGCTCATCTCCTTACACCTCAATACCCATTTCCATGGCTGCATAATTTCCATGTGTATTAGTCGCTCAGGTATGTCCAACTCTTTGCAACCTCATGGACAGCAGCCCTCCAGGCTCCTGTGTCCACGGGATTTTCCAGGCAAGAATCCTGGAGTGGGTTGCCATTTCCTTCTCCAGCATAATTTCTACCACTATATTAATAACAACTCACATTTATAGAGTACTTTATGCCAAGCACTACTCTAAGAGCTTTATGTATATTGACTCATTCAGTTATCACAAAAATCTTTCAGTGGAGCTTAAAACGTGCTGTGAGGAGACTGAAGCACAGGAAAAAGTGTGGCTAATTTGGTTAATATCATATATCCCTAGTAAAGGACAGAGCAGCTATTGAGTCCCAAACAACTTTCTCTTAGCCAGTATATTACACTACTGTCTCTATAATACCTTCATGTCTTTTGCCCAGTTCTATACCAATAGTCCGGATTAACTTTCCCTTTAACCCACTAAAATGCCCAGTTGTTTTTCTTTTTTAAAGAATCTTTTGCTCTATCAGCCTCCTTCTGGCTTCACTTTCCTCCTGTTTGCATCCAGTGCTGTTGTCATTCACTTCAGCTTTACTTTCTCAAGCCTCCCTAGTTTTTTAAGAATCTCCTCTTCATACCATAACTTTTTCCCCAAGCCCTCTTATAAGCTTAATTGCTTGTTTTCACTCTCAAGTTGGCAATCATTGCTGTATGAAATGACAAACTCATGTTGGTTGACTCCCCACTATAAATGCAAAAGCCACAGACCCGGCTGAGCACTTCCTCTGCTCTGCACTTCTTTCCCTTCTATCTGCCTGATTCTCTTTCCTTTCTGTAGAGTAACTGTCCCCTCAGCAACTTGCTCAATCATTTTATTTCCCTTAGTCTTGCCACTCACCTCCTCAGCAGAAGACTTAATTTCAAATATCACCGGAATATAGTAGCCATCATGAATAAACTGTTTTAACTTCTCCTTTGCGACCTCAAAATTTTGTGTCCCCCCAACTAAACTTTCCTGCATGTTTTAGAGGAAGAAGTGGCTCCATTTCTCTCCATTTCTCTTAACTTATAACCTTGAATCCATTCTCTGACTCCTTTGAATTATATGCTCATTAAACACTAACTTTTTAGTTTGTGTTTTGGTCAGGATCAACTGTACTATGCTGCAGTGACAAAACCCCTAAACTCAATGACTTGATAAAAACTTTTTTTTTTAACGTATTCTGTCCACCAAACCTGCTGTGGGTCTGGGTTACCTTTAGGGCCATTGTCGATGATATGTTGACTCTTGAATTCAGGCAGCCGTAATCTTGTGATTCCTCATGTCAACAGAAGGCCCCCTTGGTTTCCATGACAGGGGAAGAGGGACACTGGAAAAATAACACAGGGGTTTTTCACTGCCTCAGCCCAGAAGTAACACATTAAACTTTTGTTTACAATGTATTGGCCTGACAATTCGTCTGAGCTTGCCTAACAGCAAAGGAACTGGAAAGGTAGCCTTCTTTGTGCACAGAAAGGAAAAATCTGAAGCTAATATGAGAACCATGTAGAACTGTCTCTTTCATCTTTTGTATTTATCCATCTGTCTCATTCTGCTGAATCTTTTGTCCCTATCACAAGTAGTGCCAAGTCTAAACCATCTTGAAAAGTGCCTGCCCACCATTTTACCTGCATGCCTTCTCCTTTGTATTCCCAGCATTGCAGCCACACTGCACTGCCTGATGTCACCCATATGCCCCTGCATTCAGAGACCTCTTTGTCTCTCCTGTGCGATTCCATCTTCCACGTATACAGATGCTTCTTCCTGGAACATGCTTTCTACATCTCTTGCCTCTAGAGCAGCCCTGTTCATTCTTCAGAGCCAGTTCAAATCTTCTTTTCATAGGTCTCCCTAAGTCCTGTAAACAGAAAGAAGGCTCTCATCTCTGCAATTTATGAATAACTCTATTTCAACCTGTATCATTGTGTATTATAATCATTTGCATGATTTCTTGACCTTCCATCTAAACTATGAATAATCATATTTTATTTACCCCGTACTCAGAAACTTGCATGGGCTTCCCTGGTAGCTGAGCTGGTAAGGAATCTGCCTGCAATGTAGGAGATCCTGGCTCGATTCCTGGATCAGGAAGATCCCTGGAGAAGGTGTAGGCTACCCACTCCAGTATTTTTGGGCTTCCCTGGTGGCTCAGACACCTGCAAATAATACCTCAAAAATCTGCCTGCAATGCAGGAGATGTGAGTTAGATCCCTGGGTCGGGAAGATCCCCCGGAGAAGGGAATGGCTACCCACTCCAGCATTCTTGCCTGGAGAATTCCATGGACAGAGGAGCCTGGAGGGCTACAGTCCATGGGGTTGCAAAGAGTTGGAGAGGACTGAGAGACTAAGCACAGAACAACAGAAACTTGCACAGTGGTACCTGGCGTGTAGAAGGCTTTTAATAAATGTTTAAATGGCTGAATAAATTAGTAAATACTAAAATTTCTGAAAACTGATACTGGAGGGTGTCTGTTGCAATTTTTGAGGTATTATTTATACTAGAATTGTTTCATTTCCAGAGAACATAATAAATAATTATTTAAAAAATTATTTGATAGCAGAAGTAGAATGAGGCAAAGAATTACTCAGAATATTATAGTGCATCATTTATACAACATTAAATAAACATAGCGTGACACAAAGTACAGATTAGACAAAGTATCCATTTCAAGGAGCTGAAGTATGTCTCCATATTTATGATACAATGCCTTGCAATAAAGGCTGGGGTACTCTGGCATGTCTCCTATGATTGGTGATAATGTTTATAACAGTAATATAAAAGTGAATTTTACTTCTATGTGAAGTATTGATGTTATAAATGAGCACGTCCCCACCAATATATAATCTTAATGTTGGAAAAGAGTTGACTAATTAATAATTATAATAAAGCTAACCAATTGTTTAAGGAAAGGTCTTTTTAAATATCCTGAAGTGAAGTGAAGTGAAGTGAAATGAAGTTGCTCAGTCGTGTCTCTTTGTGACCCCTTGGACTGTAGCCCACCAGGCTCCTCCGTCCATGGGATTTTCCAAGCAAGAATACTGGAGTGGGTTGAAAATTATAATTATTAGCCAGAGTTCTTGAAATTTAAATTTGAAATAGATGGTAAGACTAGGGTTATGAATAAAGCTAAAATATTAAAAAATTATTTCAACCACGAATTTTGAATATTTCTATAATGCTTATTCACTTGATTATCACAGTCTACTGTTTCATTTGAATTGCAGGACAAAATGATTATCTTTTGACTCTTTCTTTTGTCTTAAATTATAAGCAAATAGGGGGCTTCCCCAATGGCTCATCAAGTAAAGAGCCCGCCTGCAAAGTAGGAGACATGGATTCTATCCCTGGGTCAGGATGATCCCCTGGAGGAGGCCATGGCAACCCACTTCAATATTCTTGACTGGAGAATCCCATGGACAGAGGAGCCTGGCGGGCTACAGTCCATGGGACTGCAAAGAGTTGGACACAACTGAGTAAGAAGCACACAAGCAAATAGGCAAGAGGATTCTGGCCAAATAAAACACCATTGTTTTATTCACTCATAATAATTCATCCATATAGAATTTAGCCAATGTGGACCTTGCTGTTGTTAGAAAATACTTTAAAAAATTCCTAATTTAATTGGAGGATAATTACTTAACAATGTTGTGTTGGCTTCTGATGCACAGCAATGAATATCAGCTCTAAGTATAAATATATGCCATCCTTCTTGAGCCTCTCTCCCATCCACCCACCCCAGAAAATGCTTTTTAAAATTAAGGTTTTTTTTCATAAACTGAGCTCATTACAGTCCCCCAAATGGAGACTATTGATTATTAACCTTGCCATCCTCCTTTTTGTTAACATATTCTGGAACTGGTTGGAGGTAGCTGGAAAAGAGCCAGGAAGCCATCAGGACAGGTAGCTAGGTATGCAAATATTCATCAAAGGCTTGCTATGAAATGGGAGTCAGGAACCAAAAAGAATCAAGGGGAGATGTTGAAGCCAAGGATTAAAATCAAGGTGAGCCCTAGGAGACAGAAAACTTGAAAAGAAAAAAGAAAAAAAGACCAAGCAAAGAGTCTAGCAAAAACACAGTACAAGAATCAAGACGGGACAGAGCAGTTAGCTTGGAATGAAGTAGTGCCAGAGGATAGTTCAAAGAGCAAGGGCCCTTGTTTAGAATTCTGCTGGACATCTCACTCTGCTTCTGCTTTTGTTTATTCTTAATCCTCCCATCCTGGGGCTTTTGATCTCAGGTCTTAAGGGCAAGAAGAATGGCTTCTGACATTTCAACTTTCACAAGCATTTTCTTTCTCTCTAAGGAAAGTGTAAAGGTCTTAACATTTCAAACTCCAAAGGTAAAAGCATATAACTGAGACCTTTTTTTTTTTTTAACACTGAGGAATTGTTTAAAAATTCATACAAGTCTTTTTAGTCCTATACGTTGTTTCAAATTCCATCCTAAAAGAGGAATATATCTATATCTATACATACAAGATATATATCTATACATACATATATATCTATACATACAAGAGGAATATATCTATATCTATACATCTATACATGCTTCCATGGTGGCTCAGCTGGTAAGGAATCCACTTGCAATGCAGGAGACCTGGGTTCAATCCCTGGGTTGGAAGATCCCCTGGAGAAGGGGAAGGCTACCCCTCCAGTATTCTGGCCTGGAGAATTCCGTGGACGGGATCCCAAAGAGTCAAACATGACTGAGTGACTTTCCCTTCATTTGATACATACAAGAGGAATATATCTATATGTACACACACACACATATATGCTTTTTCTCCCTGGAAGACAGTAATCAAATACTTGTCCGTCATTCTATATGTTCTCTTCCTTCTCACTGATTCATTCATCTTCTACTAAGTAGGAATGAGTGGAAAGTATTCAAGTCAACTCTTCGCCATTTTGTTTATTTTATAAAAGATTTGATGGTGCATTAAGAACATGTAAATCTACACAACTCATGGTCATATCTTTCAGTTACTATCCTGTGGCAAAATGAAATTTTGGATTCATTTCCAGGAGGAAACTTGGGCCAAGAATTCTTGCATGGTGGAGGCTTCATGGAATTGTCTGCCTGGAAAACCTATCCCAGATGGTATCTGTGAATGCTTAGAGACAAGTGGGCATCCATTTTTCTCTTGTGTGAAGCTGGCAAATCAAAATCCTAACAATTAGGATCCTATTAAGCAGGTATTCTTATATGAATTTAATTCTGCAAGGTGAATCTGAAAGAGCTGGCTTAAAACTGGATATTAAAAAAACTAAGATGATGGCATCTGGCCACATTATTTCATATCAAATAGAAGGGGAAAAGGTGGAAGTAGTGACAGATTTCCTCTTCTTGGGCTCTAAAATCACTGTGGGTAGTGACTGCAGCCATGAAATCAGAAGACATTTGCTTCCTGGCAGGAAAGCTATGACAAACCCAGACAGTGTGTTGAAAAGCAGAGACATTAGTCTATCGACAAAGGTCCGTATAGTCAAGGCTACGGTTTTCCCAGTGGTCATGTATAGTTGTAAGAACTGGACCATAAAGAAGGTGGAGCACCGAAGAATTGATGCCTTCAAACTGTGGTGCTGGGGAAGAGTCCTGAGAGCCCCTTGGACAGCAAGGAGATCAAACCAGGCAATCCTAAAGGAAATCAACCTTGAATATTCATTGGAAGGACTGATGCTGAAGCCAAAACTCTAGTTTTTTGGTCATCTGTTGCAAACAACTGACTCATTGGAAAAGTCTGTTATGCTGGGAAAGATCGAGAGCACAAGAAGGAGAGGGCATCAGAGGATGAGATGGCTGGATGGCATCACCCATGTAATGGACACGAACTTGGGCAAACGTTGGGAGATGGTCAGGGACAGTCGGAGACCTGGTGTGCTACAGTCCATGGAGTCACAAAGAGCTGGACATGACTGGGTGGCTGAACAACAAATAGGCATTACTATCAACATGATTTAAATGCAAGCAGAGGTTCAGAGAGGTTTAAAAGTTTAGTAAAGGTAACAATGTTAGTGAATGGTGGAATCATAGCCAGACTACTTTTTAACATGTTTTAACCGATTACTACATGCAAATTCTGAGCTAAACACTTTCAAATATCATCTTATTTACTCCTCACAACGACCCCATGAGCCAGATATTGTCATCTCCACTTTACTGATGAAGAAGTGGAAGCTTTGTTTTCTTAATCATGACTTCTTAAAGCCTCTTACATATGTGCTTCCTTAGAGAGGAAATTGGTTGGAATATACTACTCTCCCCACTCTTGGAAGAGACGGGCCAGTATCTTTGTCATGTTCACACAAGTTCAAAGATCTCATCTGTCGACAACCTTAGATTGTGTGCCAGGATCTGTCTTAAATTAGTAGCAGGGTATTTCTATTTGACAGCTGAAAAAACTGAAGCTGAGAGTAAATGTCTATCTTGCCTACAGTGCGAATCATAACTTTGGGCCTATGATGATGATAATGACTGATGGTGATGAAAAAACTACACCTCAGTCTTGGATTAGAATTATCAGAGGCAATAATGCTATTAACAGATTCTAAAAATATAAAAATGCTTAAGTCAGTAGGCCACCAGGCTCCTCTGTATATGGAATTCTCCAGGCAAGAATACTGAAGTGGGTTGCCATTTCCTTCTCCAGGGGATCTACTGGACCAAGGGATAGAACCTGGGTCTCCTGCATTGCAGGAAGATTCTTTCCTGTCTGAGCCACCAGGGAAGCCCTAGTAACTGTAAGTTACTTTCTAAATACAACAGTTTTCATTTACCTAACTTTCTGGAGAATTTTGCTTTGTAGGATCTTTCCAAGTAGAGACCACTCCAGATGGATGAAAATTCTTCCTGACTTGTACTCAAGGTGCTTGATTCTGAATGTATGATTAGCCAGCTTTTGGGCCATCTGTGCATGTTTGTCTGAAGGAGTAGGGTCTGGAACTCAAGGATGTCAAGGAACTCAAGGATGTCCCATTCCCACTCTAAGCCACTATCAGATTGGACATATTCACAGAGAACCCAAAAACCCACATCTTTGACCTGGGCATAATTTTGGCCACAAGAGCCATTTAATCTTAATGAAGGCTTTTTAAAATTATTAAACCAAGTTAAATAGAAATAATAGGCAGGTGATTTGGTTGTAATGTATGAAGAACAAAACTAGGCTTTGTTTTTTATCATTTAGACTAGGTGAGCATACCCACAGTGGACATGTAAAATACAGATGAAGTATATTTCTGATCTTTCCAGGGCTGTGGACCTCCATATGTAAACCAAATAATTGTTGGATCAAATGACCCATTATTTACAACTCGGTTATCACAGAATTAAAGTCCACCTCATATTGTATATCCACAGTTAATAGTGGAATTTCATGGCTTTAATGAATAAGCAAAAGTGAAATATCTTACTATTTCCATAAAACATTCAAATATTATACTCCTACTCAAATTATTTATTATTATAATGATGCTTTTTATAGAGATCAAGTATGAGTAACCTGAAAAAAAACTTAAGCTGTTTCTAAGGGCATAACATTTAGAAACAACATATGGTTCTTGTAGTCAAGAATAGGTTCCTTAAATTAGCTAAAGACATTCACAGAGAGATGAGTTGGAGGAAATAGGATCGTGGGCAAAAGGAAAAAAGTTGTCATCACTCTTCTCTCTGCTCTTCATCATCTTTGCCTGGCTGAATGTGGTTTTCATTTTCTACCCCATTTGAAACGTAAAAATAAAACAAGAGTAAGCCTCATAGCGCAAGTTCTTTGAAAGCACTCACCTTCTGTTTAGTTACTATTTTAAGTGTTATTAAAATAGAAGAGTACACTATATCATAAAATGTAATATTCCATTCATTCATTCAGTCAGCAGGCATGGATGCCTTCTCTGTGCCCAGGGCTGCTCCCTAAAGAGCAGCACCTGTTATCTGTTGGCTGTTCCAATCCAGATCAAGGGAGAAGGCAGACCTACGCTGGATCCTTTTACTCTCATGATCTCAACTCTTTTCATGTTACCTATCTGCTGAAAATGTTTCAGTGGCTTCCCATGTCAGTCGAGTGAAACCCATACAGATCGCTTTGTTTCATACAGTCCTGTGTGATCATGCCTCTGCTTTTCCAGTGTCAGCTCTTGCTGGAATCATCCACTGGCCTTCCTTCAGCCGCTCACCTTATTTGCCATGCTTTTTCCCATTGCAGGGCTTTACACATATCTCCACACACACACACACACACACCCACACACACACCCACACACACCCCATAGCTGTAGTTCCTTTTCATTCTTCAGACTTCAACTTGAATATCACCCCCTGAAGAGACTTTCCTGAGGCCCACATGTAAAATAAGTTACTTCACATGCTTTTTCTTACTCCCTATTATTTCTATTACCACAATGTATAATCACACCGCTTACTTACACATTTTTATATGTACTTCACATAGAAATCATTCACATTACCACCTGAACCATCCTCCCCATCCATCCCCTGCCATGGAAAATTTGTCTTCCATGAAACTGATCCCTGGTGCCAAAAAGATTGAAGACACTGGGCTTACTATAACTGGCTTTGTCTGTTTCTCCTTTCAGCTCTATCAATTTTTGTTCTATGCATTTTGAAACTTATTAGGTACATACACATTATGTTATGTCTTTTTAGTAAAGTGGCTCATTACTATTATGTAATGTCCATTTTTCTTATTACGAAGTCTTTGTCTGATATTAATGTAGTAAATTCAGCTTTCTCTTGACTATGAAAGTGAAAGTGTTAGTTGCTCAGTCATGTCTGACTCTTTGTGACCCCATGGACTGTAGCCTGCCAGGTTCCTCTGTCCGTGGGATTCTCTAGACAAAGATACTGGAATGGGTTGCCATTTTCTTCTCCAGGGGATCTTCCTATTTTTCCATTCTTTTAGTTTTTGTCATTTTAACTTGTTTATGTTTTGTATTTAAAGAGGGTTTCTTATAAATAGCATTTAGTTAGGGCTTGCTTTCTAATTTAATCAGGAAATCTCTTTCAACTTATGTGGTTAACTGGAACTACAGTGTCAGTAAGATAGCTCCCAGCCACATGAGGCTTTGAAGAACTTGATATATCACTGGTCTGAATTGAGATGTAAGTGTAAGATACACATGAAATTTTATAGAACAAAATTCAAAATATCTCATTAACAATTTTATATTGATTATATGTTGAAATAATACTATATTGCATGCTGCTGCTACTAAGTCGCTTCAGTCATGTCCGACTCTGTGTGACCCCATAGACGGCAGCCCGCCAGCCTCCCCCCATCCCTGGGATTCTCTAGGCAAGAACACTGGAGTGGGTTGCCATTTCCTTCTCCATTATATTGCATAGATGCTGTTAAATATATGATTAAAATTAACCTCGTATGTTTCTTTTTCTTTTTTAACATGAGTACCAGAAATTTTTACATACTTTATTCACATTATAGTTCTAATGGACTACACAGGTTTAGACCACTTTTATTTCATTGTTAGTATGATTTTATTAAAATCTACCATCCTGCTATTTGGTTTTTATTTTGTACTCTTTCCCTTTTTCTTCTCTTTCTCTGCCTGCTTTTCAATTAATTTACTATTTCCTTTTTATACATTACTGGCTTATTACTTATAATTTTTAAAAGTTTTAGTGGCTTCCCTAGGGTTACATTGTAATATATTTAATGTACATTAAGGTACATTGCAGTAAATTATTTACCGTGGGTGTGTGCTCAGTTGCTTCAGTCATGTTTGACTCTTTGTGACTCCATGGATCATAGCCCACCAGGCTCCTCTGCCCATGGAATTTTCCCAGCAAGAATACTGGAGTGGGTTGCCAGGCCCTCCTCCAGGGGATCTTTCTGACCCTGGGATCGAACCCAAGTCTCCTGCGTCTCCTATATTTTCAGGAGGATTCTTCACCGCTGAGCCACTGGGGAAGCCTCTTATTTACCACAGGCTCCTTTAAATTATGTTACACTTCTATTATACAGTATAAAAATCCTATAATAAGGTACTTCCAATTCCTCCCTTCTTTTATGTTATTTTTGTCATACATTACACCTTTACATCTGCTATAAACTTGCAAGACATTGCTTCTATTTTTGCTTTAACAGTCAATAATTTCTTAAAACAATTTAAAATAGGGTAATGTCTTTTATATTAACTTCATTTTAACTATTTCTGGAGCCCCCATTTCTTTGCATAGATTTAGGTTTTTGCATGGTATCATTTTCCTTCTACACGAAAATTTTCCCTTAACATGTCTTATAGCACAAGTCTGTTGACAATAATTTCATTCAGCTTTCATGTTTATGAAAAAAATCTTCATTTTCTTTATTTTGTTTTATTTTTGAAAAATATTTTTTCTAAGTAAATATTCTGGGTTGACAGTTTTTTCCTTTATTACTTTAAAAATGTCAATCCATTGTCTTCTGACTTGCATAATTTCTGATGCAATGTCTGTTTTAATTATCACCTCTATCCCCCTTATGCCATGTGTGTTTTATCACTTGATACTCTCAAAGTTGTTTCTTTATTTTCAGTTTTACTTATTTTGAATATGATGGATATAAAGAAAGTGAAAGTGAAGTTGCTCAGTCGTGTCCAACTCTTTGCGACCCCATGGACTGTAGCCTACCAGGCTCCTCCCTCCATGGGATTCTCCAGGAAAGAGTACTGGAGTGGGTTGCCATTTCCTTCTCCAGGGGATCTTCCCGACCCACAGATCAAACCCGGGTCTTCCGCATTCCAGGCAGATGACTTACCCTCTGAGCCCCTGATGATGGGGCCTGATTCTGTTAATTGCTTTGTCTGTTGAAAGTAAGTTGCATTCTCTTCATTTTTTGTGTCTGATATTTTTTACTGAGTACTAGACAATGTATGTGGGGCTTCACTGGTAGCTCAGCTGGTAAAGAATCTGCTTGTGATGCAGGAGACCCTGGTTTGATTCCTGGGTCAGGAAGATCCACTGGAGAAGGGATAGACTACTCACTCCAATATTCATGGACTTCCCTGGTGGCTCAGACGGTAAAGAATCTGCCTGCAATGTGGGAGACCTGGGTTTGATCCCTGATTTGGGAAGATCCCCTGGAGGAGAGCATGGCAGCTTCTCCAGTATTCTTGCCTGGAGAATCCCCATGGACAGAGGAGTGTATTGGGCTAGAGTCCATGGGGTTGCAGAGTCAGACATGACTAAGTACAGCACACAGACTGTGTGTGCAGAACAGCAGAAACTGAGGTAGATAATTATTTAAACAGTTGACCTGTGGAAAACAAGGGAATAATGGATGTCAGTCCTCCATACAGTTGAAAATCTAGTTGGTCCTCCGTATCTGCAGTTCAGCATTCATGGATTTAACCAATTGCATGCAGATAGTGTAATATTGTAGGATTTGCTATTAAAAAAATTCCACGTGTAAGTGGACCTTAAATTCAAACCCCTGTTGTCCAAGGGCCAACTGTACATGGAAATAGGCACACTTATTCTAGAGGCTTCCCAGATGGCGCAGAATCTAATGGTGGTAAAGAATCTGCCTGCTAATGCAGGAGATGTAGGAGATGCAGTTTTCAATCCCTGGATTAGGAACATCCCCTGGAGGAGGAAGTGGCAACTCACTCCAGTATTCTTGCCTGGAGAATCCCATGGGCAGAGGAGCCTGGTGGGTTATAGTCCGTAGGGCCACAAAGAGTCAGACATGACAGCACACACTCATGCACTTATTCCACAAGATCATGAACTCTGGATGTTGAGCCAATCTAGTCAGAAGCTGAATAGGGTTTTTGGTTTTGCTGTTTCTGTGATATCAATTTTCTTCCCACTGGTTTCAGTTTCCTCTAGCCTCACCTTGTGATTAGAGCTGGAGACTCTGGGCTGAATGGTTTGAATTTTTGTTCCGATGTCCCTGAAATATTCTTAGCTTTTGATCTTTCCTGTGCAACTATGCCACACTGGAGATCCTTCTCCACAATATTGTCTATTCCCCAGTGGTAATCAACCAGTCCATCCTAAAGGAAATCAGTCCTAAATAGTCATCGGAAAGACTGATGCTGAAACTCCAATACTTTGGCCACCTAATATGAAGAACCGACTTATTTGAAAAGACCCTGATGCTGGGAAAGATTGAAGGTGAGAGGAGAAGGGTGTGACAGAGGATGAGACGGTTGGATGGCATCACCGGCTCAATGGACCTGAGTTTGAGTAAACTCTGGGAGTTGGTGATGGACAGGGAGGCCTGGCATGCTGCAGTCCATGGGGTCGCAGAGTCAGACATGACTTAGTGAATGAACTGAACTGAACCTACTATTCAGTGTTTGCTATCTGCAAAGAGAGCAGGCATTTTCGCCGTTGTCTGGTCAGCTCAGTCCTAGCTATGCTCCGCGAGCCTGGGTCTTTGTGGTGGGATTGTCTCAGGTTCCTGTCCCTGTTCCTTATGATAGCCAAACTCTGCCTTGTATCCTTAGGGGGTCTTTTCAGGTGTTTTCAGATTCTCCTGCCCACTCCTCTACCCACCAGCAATATGACCCTCTAATGGTATCCACTGATCTAGTATCTGCATCTAAGACTATTTCCTGCCTTTCTCTTAGAAGTAGAGAATATTTTTCTTTTACCCATTCACCAGCACCATGCCACTTCAGATGTGTCTGAGTTTGCTGCTTCTACCTCCATGCCTTAGGCTCTTATTTCCAGGGGCAAAAGTCTCAGGAGGTGCTTTATACCTCTTCCACAGCAGCTCCCAAACCCCTTCAGTGATCCTGTACCCCTGAAGGAAGCCCTTTCTGGTCTGCTGTCCTGCCCACAATCTTTCTTGTGAGCACCCAGTGGAAACCCATGGAAAAAGGTTTGTGAGTTGGTGAAGACTCCCCTTGTGTCTGTGGCTCTCAGGTATCTGTACTGTCATACTAGCCCACACTCAGCCTTTTTATCAGTTTCTTACATTTCTAGCTGAATTCGTCTGACGTGCTTCTATGATCCATATCATCTCTTTTTCCTGTGCTATGCCATTGATAAACCAGTTCTCACGTTCTCTCTCTCTCCTTGCAGAGCCTATCTGGTTTTGGATTTCAGACTTCATGGTTGCCCTGTAATCTTAGCTCTCTGATGGATTCAAGAAAACAAACGAATTTGTAACTCACTGTTAAAATGTTTTCTCACTATTATGATAGAGACAGCACTCCTTCCAACTTTCTACAAATGTACCAAGAGAAAGCAGAAGTTTTCTTCATTATTAAAAGTTTTTTTTTCTGGGTATAGAAATACAGGTTAAATCTTTTTTATTTATTTTGGTTTCATTTATTTAATAAAGTTCCTCCATTATCTTCTGAACTGTATGGTTTCTGATTAGAAGTCTGCTGTCATTTTTAACTTTGTTCCTTTTTTCTAAATTTGAAAAGCAACCGTTTATTAGAACCAATACAAAAGTATGAAAAGAGGGGAAAGAGGAGGGTGGAAGATGGGGAGAGAATGAAGTCTACATCAGAGGTCAATTGTGGAAACACATAAATTGCCTACTTTTAAACATCTACAGTTAAAAGGCAAATACACACATACAAATATATGTGTATATCACTTATCAAAATAAATCAAAAGCAGACATGTTTGCTGAAATAAAACAAAGGAACACAACAGAAACACTCTCACAAATCAAAAAGTTTATAATGTGTCCTGTATCTCCACATGCTTTTGATATTTGTCTTATCAGTGATTTTTAGTAATTTGATTGTAACATGTCTTGATGTGCTTTTCTTCATGTTTATACTTGAGGCTCATTGAGATTCCTGGATTTCTGGATGTACAATTTTCATTAGAACTGAAGAAATTTTGGCCATTGTTTTCTAAAATATTTTCTGTTTTGCCCTTTCTTCCTGGCATTCCAGTTATACATCTTATTAGATTGTTTGATATTGTCACACAGCTCATTAATCTTATGATAATTTAAAGTTTTTCTTTCTATTACATTTTGGATAGTTTCTCTTGCTGAGTCATCAAATTCACTAATTTTTTTCTGTACTGTGTAAATATCATTAATCTCATTCAGTTACTTTTCATTTCAGATCATGTGTTTTTTTACAATTGGAAGGAAGTTCAACTTGTTTTTCTCGAATGCCTTCTATTTCTCTCATCTTCATGTTCTTGTTTTCTTTACCTTCTTGAACATGTAGCATATATTCATGACTATATTAATATCCTTGTTAGCTAATTCTACTATCTTCTCATCTCTGGGTCTGTATCCATTGACTGATTTTTCTCCTGGTTATAGGTTGCACTTTCTGCTCCTTTGCATATGGAAATATTTGATTGGATGCTGATAATATTAATGTCTACATTGCTAGATGCTGAATTTTGTAGTACTTAAATATTGCAGGGTTTAGTTGCTTGAAATCAGTTTTAAAGATTCACTTTTAAGCTTTCTGAAGCAGTCTTAGCTAATGTGTTCCCATTACTGAGGCATCATCCTTCTGCAGACTCTATTTAATGTCCATAAATTAGGAGGTTGTTTCATTTTGGTTAGTTGGAATACAAACTATTGCTTGCCTGTGTGAGCTTAAGGATTGTTTAGCCTAGTCCTTCCTAAAGTACTATTCTTCATTCTCAGACAGCTCCTTTCCTTTATTCACAGATCAGTATTCAGCTTCAAGACTTGTAGGGAACGCTTGAAAGACCTCTGTAGCTACCACCACCACCACCACCAAAAAAATTCTCCAGTCTCTTCAGCATTTTGCTTCACAGATTCTAGCCACCTACATCTCTCTGAACTCTAAACTCTGTCTCTTCAGCTGAGCAAGGTGGCCAGCCTGTCTCTCACTCTTCCCAGTCACTTACCTGGGGCAATCAAAGGACTCGCATTATTAGTCTGCCTTCTCTTAGGATCAATAGCCTGCACTGCCTATTGTCTAAATGTCTAAAAATTGTTTGGCAGTTTCTAATTGTTTAGAAAATTAATATACTTTCTTGCTTTGTCATGTCTAGCAGTAGATGTAGCCAATTTAAAGCTTTGAAGGTGAAGAGAACATGGGAAAATGTATAGTTAAGTCACTCTAGTGGGCACATAAAGTATTAATAAGAAGAAAGTAAGACTAGGGATCAAATCACGTTAAGATGCTATGGGGTTGCACAGAGTCGGACATGACTGAAGCGACTTAGCAGCAGCAGCAGTCCAAACAAGACATCAAGAGTATGAATTCTTGGCAGAGGACGTTGATAGGGAGTAAGAAGTGATGGATATATTAATAACAAATATTTAGAGCAATGGAGTGTAGTGACAGGATAAATTAGAGAAAATCAAATGAGATAATGAATACAAAATCATTTTCAAATATCCATATAAACATTTATTGAAAAATTAGTTTGCCCAGCACTATGGGTAGGTTAAAGACCACATATATAAACCCGGTCTAAGAGAGGTAACAGACTTGTAACTATGAAGACAACATGTGCAAGCTTCATGTCATGTCCCACACTTTGTGACCTTAAGGACTGTAGCCCACCAGGTTCCTCTGTCCTTGGAATTCTCCAGGTAAGAATATTATAGTGGGTTGCTGTGCTCTCCAGGGGATCTTCCTGACCCAGGGATCAAACCCAAGTCTCCTGCATTGGCAGACAGGTTCTTTACCACTAGTGCCACCTAGGAAGCCCATAAAAACCAACACAGGAACTGCCAGACTGAAAGTACAAACAAGGTGCTATATTGCATAAACGACAGAGCAAAAACAGCTCAAGTGAGACAAGGAAACCCTTAAAGAAGAGGTCATATTTGAGATAGTTCTTACAAGGTAGGTAGAAGTTTTCCAGGCAGATAAGGAAAGGACACTGCAGGAAAAGAATAATAAAAGCGAAGTGATTTCCGGGAACAACAACAGTTTCACTGTGAATGAAGTGCAGAATATGTTGGATAATCAAGGTATGTAAATATCAAAATGTATCATTATTGTATCCCTAAAGGATTGATTCTCTAGATATAGACACCATGTGAAATCTATAAATAACTTTTGGTGATGTTTTGGTACTCAAAGTAGGCTCTGTGTCATTATTTACATACAACAGAAGAAGTCAATATTTACGCCTACTTGCAATCCAGGATACAACAAATGCAATTACTTAAAATGTCTGCATTCATGTACCAAATAATATTCAGATGGTCCATGCACTGTAAAAGAAATAGAAGTAAACATGTGAAATGGCTCTAAGAAGTAAAGAAAATTTTATGTAGCATTCATTTCTTAAAGTTCCCTTTATGTGGGTGAATGTCGCTGGCAATCACACATCAAAAATAATTTTCTTTTTGTTATTTGCCTCTGTATCCCTAAGCAACATATAGAGCACCTTCTTGATAATTCAGTTTCAAGCATTTTAATGTTCATTTTGACTGAATCTGTTTTGTATTTGGGGTTCTTATCTTCTTGTGTGCCTCTTGTTCTTCAGTCAAGACCCTCTCTTTAATCCTTTCCAGAAAATAAACCTCCAATTTGTTGCTGTGTAGGAGAAGGTTAATCACTTGCAATGCAGAATGGGAAAGGTGCTGTAGGTGTAACTGTTTCTCAAACAGACTTTCATCCAAGTCTGTTGATGCCCAGCACTTATCTCCATCAGAGATGAAAGTGAAATAAAAGTCGCTCGGTTGTGTCCGACTGTTTGTGACCCCATGGACTATATACAGTCTATGGAATTCTCCAGGCTAGAATACTGGAGTAGGCAGCCTTTCCCTTCTCCAGGGGATCTTCACGACCCAGGGACCAAACCCTGGTCTCCCGCATTGCGGGAGGATTCTTTATCAGCTGAGCCATAGGGAAATGCTTGTCAGACACCAAATCCCGTGCCTTGGGGTTGGCAGAGGAGATGAGGGACAGGATTTTCTGAGTAAATCAGGCTGCCTCTTGGCCTTCTCCCCATGGCAGCCTCAGCTCTCCTGCAACTGATAAGTTAGTTGCCATTCATCTGTCTTCTTCTAGCTTCCCATGTTCTGATGCTATTGTTTTACTCGTTTGCTTTGTCCTTGTGGGTTTATACCTTCTTTATAAAAATCCATTTACTATTACTGTAGTAGTCTCCAGGAAGGAGCTAAAAAATGCATGTATTCAATATTTCCTCTTTAACTGGAAGTCCTTCAGTTTGTGCTTTAAAAAAAAATGTTATGTCTGTGTTTTTTATAATACATGTAATATATTTATATAATAATATGTATCAGTTCAGTTCAGTCACTCAGTCATGTCCGACTCTTTGTGACCCCATGAATCGCAGCACGCCAGGCCTCCCTGTCCATCACCAACTCCCGGAGTTCACTCAGACTCACGTCCATCAAGTCAGTGATGCCATCCAGCCATCTCATCCTCTGTCGTCCCCTTCTCCTCCTGCCCCCCATCCCTCTCAGCATCAGAGTCTTTTCCAATGAGTCAACTCTTCGCATGAGGTGGCCAAAG
>SJYQ01096185.1:0-46111 GCA_006410935.1 Redunca redunca | reverse complement strand
ACTTTCATCAAGAGGCTTTTTAGTTCCTCTTCACTTTCTGCCATAAGGGTGGTGTCATCTGCATATCTGAGGTGATTGCTATTTCTCCCGGCAATCTTGATTCCAGCTTGTGTTTCTTCCAGTCCAGCGTTTCTCATGATGTATTCTGCATATAAGTTAAACCAGCAATGTGACAATATACAGCCTTGACGTACTCCTTTTCCTATTTGGAACCAGTCTGTTGTTCCATGTCCAGTTCTAACTGTTGCTTCCTGATCTGCATACAGATTTCTCAAGAGGCAGGTCAGGTGGTCTGGTATTCCCATCTCTCTCAGAATTTTCCACAGTTTATTGTGATCCACACAGTCAAAGGCTTTGGCATAGTCAATAAGGCAGCAATAGATGTTTTTCTGGAACTCTCTTGCTTTTTCGATGATCCAGTAGATGTTGGCAAGTTGATCTCTGGTTCCTCTGCCTTTTCTAAAACCAGCTTGAACATCTGAAAGTTCACGGTTCATGTATTGCTGAAGCCTGGCTTGGGGAATTTTGAGCATTACTTTACTAGCATGTGAAATGAGTGCAATTATGCAGTAGTTTGAGCATTCTTTGGCATTGCCTTTCTTTGGGATTGGAATGAAAACTGACCTTTTCCAGTCCTGTGGCCACTGCTGAGTTTTCCAACTTTGCTGGCATATTGAGTGCAGCACTTTCACAGCATCATCTTTCAGGATTTGAAATAGCTTAACTGGCATTCCATCACCTCCACTAGCTTTGTTTGTATATCATTTAATGAAAATCTACCATGCCCTTGCTCAATTTCAATTATTATTTTTTCTTCTTAAAGATAATGATATGAGATGATAAAGGTTTGAAGACCACTACTTTGCTTGACCTCTAAATGGTGGAGTCCTCCAGGGCTCATAGGTTGGCCTTTTTCTCTTTCTGTGTTCCTACTCCCCCAGATGATCATACCTAATCCAAATGTCAGTGAAGCCAACATTTATATGTTTAGCCTTGTTCTCTGGGACTTCCCTGGTGGCTCAGATGGTAAAGCATCTGCCTAGAATGCAGGAGACCTGGGTTCAATCCCTGGGTCAGGAAGATCTCCTGGAGAAGGAAATGGCAACCCACTCCAGTATTCTTGCCTGGGAAAATCCCATTGACAGAGGAGCCTGGTAGGCTACAGTCCATGGGGTCACAAACAGTCAGACACGACTGAACAACTTCACTTTCTTTTTTTCTTGTTCTATGCATTCAGTTCCAGAAATACAGATTTCCATTTGATATCCTCACCTGTAATGTCTAATAGGCACCTCAAATTTAACATCCAAATCAAAGATCTTGATTGCCACAACCCCACGTCCTTCACAGACTGCACCTTGCCCAGGACACCAGTTATTCAGTAAAAAATATGTATTAAATATCTATAGATTCCAAAGCCTGAGAATACAACATTAAACCAAACTGAAAAGAATGTCACACAACTTACATCCTCCACATTGGAGGGGTGAAGGAAGGAGGAGGAGACAAAGAAACTTTTATTAAAGTACACCCGTGGAGGATTCATGTTGATATATGGCAAAACCAATAGAGTATTGTAAAGTAAAATAAAGTAAAAAAAGAGAAACTGGGGGATCTGAATGAATAAATAAATAAAGTAAATAGGTACCTTATTTGATGGTTGGATGGCATTACTGACTCGACGGACATGATTTGAGCAAGCTCTGGGAGTTGGTGATGGACAGGGAAGCCTGGCGTGCTGCAGGTTGATGGGGTTGCAAAGAGTCGAACACGACTGAGCGACTGAACCATACCGATGTACCTTATGTTTGTATTTATCCACTTTTATCCAGGTTAAGTGCTATTGAGAAAAATAAAGCTAAGCAAGTGGAGTGGATAGTCGAGTGTGTGTTTTCTGTTATCTCTTTTTTCCAGCTTCCAAAATGCAGTCATTAGTGTCTCCTCTTTTGCTCTCTTTATCTTTTTGAGTCCATGGGCTTAAAATACAGTCATTAACTTCTGTCTAGTGGAGTTCAAAGAGAGTGCTGAGGAACATGCATGTGTTCAATCCCCCATCTTCACTTAGAAGATGAAGTGTAAAGGGAATGTCTTTAGGAGAAAATGATATTCAGGCAGAAACCTGCAATCAGTGAGGAAGTAAGTGAGGAAGTAAGCCATGCAGATATCTAAAAAAAGAGCATCCCAGATGGAGGCAGTTGCAAGTGAGAAAGGTCCTAACGTGGGTGTATGCTTAATGCGCTCAAGGAACAGCAAGGAGCCTAGGGATGCCAGAATGAAGCTGATGATGGAGAGGGAAGGCAATTTAGCGAAGAGTGGTAGAGAGGTGGCAAGGAGCTGGGTCATTTATTGGAGGCCACAGTAAGGATTTTGAATTTTATTCAGAATGAAATGGGAAGGCTTTTGATGATTTTAAGCAGACACCATTAAATTACATTTTAAAGATATCACTCTGACTGCTGTACAATATCTTGTAGGGAGATAAAGGCAGAAATTGAGACATCAATTAGGAGTGTATTGGCAAGAGATGATGATGACTTGAGCTAGAATGTTGGCCATAGATGTGGTGATGTTGCTGGTGAATTTGAGGTTCTTGCTTCATCAAGAAAGAATCTGGAGACAAAGTGATAGGTAAGCAGGCAGAGTGTGGGTACCTCAGAAGGCAAGAGAGACAGAGAGAGAGAGAGAGAGAGACAGCTTTGAAATATGGCATGGTTAGTTTCTATGGACTGGGTAATTTCATAGACTATTCCAATTACTTTAGGGAAGGGGTAGAGATTTCCTGAGATTGAACCAATGCCCATTTTTGGCCTTTTATGGTTAGCGTAAGAACTGTCATGGAGTTGGTGGGTGTGTCATTGGGCATGCTTATGTATTACAATGAGCATATAATGAAGTCAGATCTTCCACCATCTTGAATCTATTTGGTTCTAACCAGTCTCTGTCATGTCCTGTGGCTATATCATTCTTTTAATGATTGTGCTCTGCCCCTTCCCTCCTGTTTCAGTGAGAAATGGTATGACTCTGGATATAATTTGAAGTTAGAGCAAACAGAATTTTACTTCTGGATTCAGCAACAGAAGAGTCAAGCACGTTTCCAAGTTTTTGACTTGAACAAATAGAATTGATAGTGTTACTGAAATGATAATGGCTATAAGTGGAACAAGTATTTTGGGGTGGAGATCAGGGGGATAGGAGCTCAGCTAGACATGCTAAATTTGAGATAACGGTAAGACAACCAAATGGTGATGCCAAGTGGTAGTCTGGGGTTAAGGGGACTGTGTAGGTGGAAGATACCAATTAAGGCTCACCGGTGTATGAACAGGAGTTAAAGCCACAAGGCTGAATTAGATAAACAAGAGAGGGAGAGTGGATAGAAAAAGTATAGAGCTCCAACCACTGAGATCTGAGAGGTTCACATTTACTGATGTGAAGATGATGAACTCATTGAGGAGAAGAAATAGAGTGGCCAGTGAGATAGAAAGGGAAGAGATGATGGTGCCTGGAGGGAAAACGAGGGTGTTTCAAGAAGAGAGTGATGGCCTGTATTAAATCTGCTAAGAAGTTAAATTCTGCTAAGAAGTATGAAGTCTGAAAAATGATCATTAGATTAACAGTTTGGAGGTCACTGATGACCTTGACAAAGAAAACTTCAGTGGAACAAAGGGAGTGCAATCTTAACTAGAGTGCTACAGATGCTGACTGATGACACAGGAAAGACAGGCATTACTTGTTGAGGCAATGTTCACAATTAGGCAAGAAAGATGGGATCCAGAGTTCAAATGGAGATAGTCAGTTTAGCTGGAAAAGCAGACATATTGGAGAAAGGGCAGAAAGGGCCATTTTAAGTAGGTTGGCAGTTATAGCCAGAGACACAGAAGCTCACTTTTCACTGAAATAGAAAGCAAGGTCATGATCAGCTGAGGAGAATGGAGAGGTAATGGAGGTTAAGGGAAAGAGAAGAACATACAAAATAGTTACTGAGAAGAGCAGGATGATGAATTACCTAGATATTAGAGAAGGACTGCATGGCAGGACAAAGGCCCGTTTGAAGTTTGAGGTCCTGAAGTGAGATCAGTCAGCTTGCACATGTGCTTTTTCTCCATTCACGTTGCATTGTTCGCGTGCAGGTGAAGAGTCAATGGAGATATATTCAACCAGGTCTGTGGTTTTTCCAAGTAAGTTTGATGGAGAGGTGCAATGATTGGCCATCTCAGCAAATGCCCTCTTAATCACTTGGTTGCTCCTCTGTAAGTATGAATCAACTTTCATTCTTTCCTTTTCTCATTTACCCCAGCCATTTCATCAGTAGATCCTACTGTTACATCCACTATATGTCTGTCTCTATCACTTTTTCTCAAACCCCATGGCCACTCCCTTGGCTTAGTCACTCAGCTCCTTTTGGTGCCAGGGTCTTGGCTGTCTAACTGGTCTACCTGCCTCAATTCGTACTATCCAGCTATCTACCTCTCATACAGCAGCCAGAGTCACCTTCTAACATCTTCATCAAATTATATAGTCCCTTATTTCAGCCTTTACTGACTTCCCACTGAACTTCTGTTTTAATCCAAATGATGGCCACCAGGGTCTTTGCTCCTCTGCCTGGCTCACCAGCCTCCTCTAGCACTGCTTTCTCTGATGACCACTGTAGTCCAGCCACACTGGCCTCATCTCTGATATGCAGACACGCATGCTCTTTTTGTCTCAGATTGATGAAATTATTTCTCCTTCTACCTGAAATGCTCTTCCCTTGGCTCTTTTAATTGGTCACTTTTACTCATTCTTCAAGTCTCAGATCAAATGGTAACTTTCTTAGAGATTTCCCTGAGCTCAGTAGTGAAAGCATTTTTACCAATAATCACATGACCCCATTTGTTTTAGAACCTTACACATCTGAAATCATGTTTATACATTTGTTTACCTGTATATCCCCATTGTGATGAGCTTCAAGACTCCACTCTGTCTCTTTCATTTTCCTGTTTAGTCTTAGAGCAGCTGTTCTCAAACTTTTTCGTCTCAGAGACTTTACACTCTTTTTTTATTTTGTCCACACCGTGAACTCTGGGAGATGGTGATGGACAGGGAGGCCTGGCGTGCTGCGATTCATGGGGTCACAAAGAGTCGGACACGACTGAGCGACTGAACTGAACTGAACTGATGAAGCATGTGAGATCTTAGTGCTCTGACCAGAGATTGAACCTGTACCCTCAGCAGTGAAAGTACAGAGTCCTAATCACTGCACTGCCAGGGAATTCCTAGGGTCTTTTCACTCTTAAAAACCACTTAGGAACCCAAGGAGCTTTAGTGTAAGTGAGTTATGTCTATTATTATCTACTACACATCAGAAATTTAAACTGAGAAATTTAGAAAATTATTTACATATTCCTTTATTTAAAAACAACAATAATAAATCTACTACATGTTAACACAAATAACATTTTTATGAAAAATAATTCTATCTTCTAAAACAGAAAAAATCATGAGAAGAATAGTATTCTTCATTTCTGCAAATACCTTCAGTGTCTGGTTTAATAGAAGACATGTGGGTTCTCACATCTGCTTCTGCATTCAATCTGTTGTCATATGTTTTCTTGGTTGAAATATATGAAGAAAATCTGTCCTTATACTGACATATAGTTGGAAAGGGAAGAATATTTTATACGCTTTTCAGATACTTGTGTACAGATTTCATCAACTTACAATAGGGTTATGATGCAAAAAATTCATTATATTGAATTTATATTATTGAAAATATCATAAATAGAAAATGCATTTACTACATCTAACCTCTTGAATATCATAGCTTAGCCTAGCCCACCTTAGATGTGTGCAGAACACTTACAGTAGCCTACAGTTAAGTAGAATCATCTAAAACAAACCCTATTTTACAAAGAAGTTTGAATACCTCATTTAATTCATTGAATACTGTATGAAAGTACAAACGGAATGGTTGTCTGGGTAGAGAATGGTTTTAAGTGTATCAGTTGTTTGCTCTGGTGATTGTGTGGCTGACTCAGAGCTGCGGCTCACTGATTCTGCCCAGCATCTCTAGAGAGTATCATAGGTCAGGCATATCACTGGCTCAGGAAAAGAGAAACACTCAAAATTCAAAGTATAGTTTCTACTGAATGTGTATAACTCCCCATTGTCATAATGTCTAGAGAGTGTAAGTTGAACCATCAAAAGTCAGGGACCAACTATATATGTTTAAAGTAGTTCCTTAAAGGATAGTTGCAACGTGCAATCTGAAATCATATCAATTAAACTTTTCATTGTGCATTAAAATTCATTGGTCTGTTTTGCTTTTGGACTCTGTGGGAGAGGGAGAGGGTGGGATGATTTGGGAGAATGGCATTGAGACATGTAGAATATCATGTAAGAAATGAATTGCCAGTCTAGGTTCAATGCAGGATACAAGATGCTTAGGGCTGGTGTGCTGGGATGACCCAGAGAGATGGTATGGGGAGGGAGGTGGGAGGGGGGTTCAGGATTGGGAACTCATGTACACCCGTGGCGGATTCATGTTGATGTATGGCAAAACCAATACAGTATTGTAAAGTAAAATAAAGTAAAAAAAATTCATTGGTCTGTTTTGAAATTGAATGGATCAGTTGCCACTGAATGATTTTGTAACTTCATGTATTAGTTATCTACTAACTAGTTTATGAAGATTTTTCAAATGTGACACATTTTATTAGGCAATATCAAAATATCACATTTGTTCTAATCTCATCAGAAAGTCTTTAAATATTGGGAAGTCATCAAGCTCACGGTGATGGCTAAAACTTCTCCAAAATTCTAATTTTCGCTTGGAAATTTATCTTTTATTGGCATCATCTAATGCTTCTTTTGAAATGAAATATTCACTTTTCTCATTTTTTGAGAAAATATTTGCCAAACGTCAAGTCTGATAATCTTAGTTTGTCAACCAGTCATTTCTTCAACTATTAAAAAAAAAAACTTTATTACAGTATAGTTGCTTTAAAATTTTGTATTAGTTTCTACTTACAACACAGTGAATCAGCTAAACGTATACATATGTGCTGTGCTGTGCTTAGTCGCTCAGTCCTGTTTGACTCTGTAACCATGTGGACTGTGGCCTGCCAGTCTCCTCTGTCCATGGGATTCTCCAGGCAAGAATACTGGAGTGGGTAGCTGTTCCCTTCTCCAGGGGCTCCTCCCAAACCAGGGATCGAATCCAGGTCTCCTGCATTGCAGGCGGATTCTTTACCATCTGAGCCAAGCATATACATATATATCTTCCTTTTTTAATTTCAGTCCCATTTAGGTTGCCATAGAGCAATGAGTAAAGTTCCCTGTGCTGAACAGTACGTTCTCATTAGTTATTTATTTTATACACAGTATCAGTGGGATGAATTAGGAGTTTGGGACTGACATATACACATTATTTTTTCAATTTTTAATGACATTCTATGAAAAAATTAATTCAGCTTTTAAATGATAGCAAAAGTCCTTTTCCTCAAGATGACCATTGTACTTCA
The DNA here is from genome assembly GCA_006410935.1 of Redunca redunca. Classification (NCBI taxonomy): domain Eukaryota; kingdom Metazoa; phylum Chordata; class Mammalia; order Artiodactyla; family Bovidae; genus Redunca; species Redunca redunca. The sequence continues at coordinate 38,612 of SJYQ01096185.1, read as the reverse complement.
ATATGTATACTTTGCGTTTTGTCACAAACTATGAAAAAAATACTCAAGGGTCAGATTTGAGAAAATTAATAATCTTATTGTCTCAGGTGCTATGGCCTAGATTCATGCTAAGACTTATCAGTTTTACTCACTGTTGTTTTGTACCATCCATGTAAATATAAACAGTGGGAAAAGCAAATAAATCTTAGAATCGTTATGAATACAATTTTATTTCACAGACCTCTTGAAGAGGTCTCAGGGATCCACAGACCATGCCAGAACACATTATAGCCTGCCAAATTTCAAAAGTAGAAAGTTTTCATAAAAATTTTGTAACATAAGCTTCCGGTTCAAGATGGCGGAATAGAAGGACATGCACTCATCTCCTCTTGTGAGAGCACCAAAATTTCAATTAGCTGTTGAACAGCCATCAACAGGAGGATGCTGAAACCAACTAAAAAAAAAGATACTCCATGTCCAAAGACAAAGAAGAAGCTACAGTGAGATGGTAGGAGGGGGGGTGCAATCATGATAAAATCAAATCCCATACCCACTGAGTGGGGGATCCAAAGACTGGAAAATAATAATACCAAACAAGTTCTCTCTCAATTCTGAAGGTTCTGAACCCCACGTGAGGCTTCCTAGCCTGGAGATCCGACAAAGGAACTGGGAATCCCCAGGGAATCTGGTCTTGAGGGCCAGAGAGATTTGATTACAGGACTTCCAGAGGTCTGGGGGAAATTGAGACTTCAGTCTTGGAGGGCACAAACAAAATTTTATGTCCCCAGAGGAGGGGAGCAGTGACCTCCCAGGAGACTGAACCACAACTACCTGCTAGTGTTGAGGGGCCTCCTGTGGAGGTGTGGGTCAGCAGGGGTCACTGGAAGGACGGGGGCACTGGAAGGTCCCCTTGGCATGAACCCTCTTGGAGTTCACCATTAACCCTACCATAGAGCCTGTAGATCCCAGGGCCAAACAACTACAAGGGAGGGAATGCAAGCCCATCAAACAGATAATTAGATTAAATCTTTGCTGAGCAAGGCCCTACCCATCAGAGCAAGACCTAGTTTTTCCCATCACGAGCCCCTCTCATCAAGAAGTTTGCACAAACCTTTTAGTCTCATCCATCAGAGGGCAGACAGAAGAAGCAAGAAGAACCACAGTCTCACAGCAGCTAAAACAAAAACGATATTACAGAAAGTTAATCATGATGAAAAAGCAGAAACTTATGTCCCAGATGAAGGGATAAGATAAAACCCCAGAAAAACAACCAAATGAAGTGGAGATACGCAATCATCCAGAGAAAAGAATCTCAGCATAATGATAGTGAAGATGATCCAGGATCTTGGGAAAGGAATGGAGGCAAAGATTGAGAAGAGGGAAGAAATGTTTACCAAAGACCTACAAGAAATAAACAAACAAACAGAGATGAATAATACACTGCTGCTGCTGATGCTAAGTCACTTCAGTCATTTTCGACTCTCTGCGACCCCATAGATGGTAGCCCACCAGGCTCCCCCATCCCTGGGATTCTCCAGGCAAGAATACTGGTGTGGGTTGCCATTTCCTTCTCCAATGCATGAAAGTGAAAAGTGAAAATGAAGTTGCTCAGCTGTGTCCGACTCTTAGTGACCCCATGGACTGTAGCCCACCAGGCTCCTCCATCCATGGGATTTTCCAGGCAAGAGTACTGGAGTGGGGTACCACTGCCTTCTCCGGAATAATACACTAGAAGGAATCAATAGCAGAATAACTGAGGCAGAAGAGTGGATAAGTGACCTGGAAGACAGAATGGTGGAAATCACTGCCACAGAACAGAATGTAGAAAAAATGATGAAAAGAAATAAAGACAGCCTAAAGTAAAGTAATGCTCAAAATTCTCCAGGCCAGGCTTCAACAATATGTGAACCGTGAACTTCCTGATGTTCAAGCTGGTTTTAGAAAAGGCAGAGGAACCAGAGATCAAATTGCAAACATCCGCTGGATCTTGGAAAAAGCAAGAGAGTTCCAGAAAAACATCTATTTCTGCTTTATAGACTATGCCAAAGCCTTTGACTGTGTGGATCACAATAAACTGTGGAAAATTCTGAGAAAGATGGGAATACCAGATCACCTGACCTGCCTCAAGAAATCTATATGCAGGTCAGGAAGCAACAGTTAGAACTGGACATGGAACAACAGACTGGTTCCAAATAGGAAAAGGAGTACGTCAAGGCTGTATATTGTCACCCTGCTTATTTAACTTCTATGCAGAGTAGTACATCATGAGAAACACTGGACTGGAATCAAGATTGCCGGGAGAAATATCAAGAACCTCAGATATGCAGATGACACCACCCTTATGGCAGAAAGCGAAGAGGAACTAAAAAGCCTCTTGATGAAAGTGAAAGAGGAGAGTGAAAAACTTGGCTTAAAGCAAAGCTGAAGCTCCAGTACTTTGGCCACCTCATGCGAAGAGTTGACTCATTGGAAAACACTCTGATGCTGGGAGGGATTGGGGGCAGGAGGAGAAGGGGATGACAGAGGATCAGATGGCTGGATGGCATCACTGACTCGATGGACGTGAGTCTGAGTGAACTCCGGGAGTTGGTGATGAACAGGGAGGCCTGGCGTGTTGCGATTCATGGGGTCGCAAAGAGTCGGACATGACTGAGCGAATGAACTGAATTGAACTGAAGCGACCTCTGGGGCAACATTAAATACACCAACATTCACATTATAGGGGTCCCAGAAGAAGAGACTAGAGAAAAGTCCTGAGAAAATATTTGAAGAGATGATAGTTGAAAACTTCCCTAACATGGGAAAGGAAATAGTCAACCAAGTCCAGGAAGCACAGAGTCCCAGGTAGGATAAACCCGAGGAGGAACACACTGAGACACATAGTAATCAAACTGACAAAAATTAAAAACAAAGATAAAATAAATATTAAAAGATATAAGGGAAAAATGACAAATAATATATAAGGGAACTCCCATCAGGCTATCAGCTGATTTCCCAACAGAAACTCTACAAGCTAGAAGGGAATGGCACAAAGAGGTGAAAGAGAAAAACCTGCAACCAAGAATACTCTACCCAGCAGGACTTTCATTCAGATTTGATGGAGAAATCAAAAGCTTTCCAGAAAAGCAAAAGTTAAGAGAATTTAGTACCACCAAACCAGCTTTAAAACAAATGCTAAAGGAACTTCTCTAGGCAGGAAACACAAGAGAAGGAAAAGACCTAGAGAAAATAAACTCAAAAAATTAAGAAAATGGTAATAGGATCATACATATCAATAATTACCTTAAGTATAAATGGATTCCAGAGAAGGCAATGACACCCCACTCCAGTACTCTTGCCTGGAAAATCCCATGGACGGAGGAGCCTGGTAGGCTGCATTCCATGGGGTCACTAAGAGTCGGGCATGACTGAGCGACTTCACTTTCGCTTTTCACATTTATGCATTGGAGAAGGAAATGACAGCCCACTCCAGTGTTCTTGCCTGGAGAATCCCAGGGATGGGGGAGCCTGGTGAGCAGCCATCTCTGGAGTCACACAGAGTCGGACACGACTGAAGCGACTTAGCAGCAGTAGCATAAATGGATTCAATGCACCAACCAAAAGATATAGACTGGCTGGGTGAATGAAAACATGTACAGGTGCACAGTTCCACTTACCACATCACTCTACTTGACCCCCACCCTCAAATTGTATGTAATTATTTTATTTTGTATTTTACATTATATAATATATACTATCGCTAAGTCGCTAAGTCACTTCAGTCGTGTCTGACTTTGTGCGTCCCCATAGACGGCAACCCACCAGGTTCCCCCATCCCTGGGATTCTCCAGGCAAGAACCCTGGAGTGGGTTGCCATTTCCTTCTCCAATGCATGAAAGTGAAAAGTCAAAGTGAAGTCGCTCAGTCATGTCCGACTCTTAGCGACCCCATGGACTACCCCCACCAGGCTCCTCCATCCATGGGATTTTCCAGGCAAGAGTACTGGAGTGGGGTGGCATTGCCTTCTCCAAATATTTAAATTATTCTTATATAAGTTAGTCATGTTCCCATTATAGCTTGCAATTGTAATTACCTTTTATTTTTTGTCTGGCTATTGACTGTGAAAACTGATAAACATCTTTTACTATTGTGATAATGTAACTATTACTCACTTAATACCATTGTATCATGATTGGTCAACAGAAAAATAATAGAACTCTATATTACCAAAATTAGGATCCAATAGAAAAACCTGTAATCACGTTTTAAAATCCAGATGCATATCAGAATTATCTTGAAATTTTTTGAAAATTACAAATGCTCAGATATTGCTATTTTTTCACCAGATCTTCAGATATGTTTCTAATGAGCAGTCATGTNGTTTGAAACCAACTAGCTATATGATGATCTTTTACTTTTATCTAGTTTGTTTCACTTTTTCTATTTCATATTCAATGCTCCCATTTCATTTAGTTTATATTCTCCAATCTCTGCATCTCTTCATTGTTTTTGATGTTCTTTCTCAAGCCTTTATCAAATGTAGCAGTAAAGCTTTTGTATACATATATACATGTGTATAATATATACATATTTTAGACAGCTTATGAATTTTTGCTTAACTAAAAATATTATGATACGTTGATTCCACTTGTTTGACTTAGTATGAATAGAATGCTAGATGTGTAATTTAAAAATAGATATGCAACAAGCAACAAAGGTTTACTGTATAGCACAGGGAACTATAGTCAATATCTTGTAATAACCTATGATGGAAAATAATTTCAAAAATTTTATATGTATATTTGTATAACTGAGTCACCTTGCTATGCACCTGATACATTGTAAGTCAACTATACTTCAATAAACTATGTATATTTTTAAGTTCAGTTCAGTTCAGTCACTCAGTCGTGTCCGACTCTTTGCGACCCCATGAATTGCAGCACGCCAGGCCTCCCTGTCCATCACCATCTCCCGGAGTTCACTCAGACTCACGTCCATCGTGTCCGTGATGCCATCCAGCCATCTCATCCTCGGTCGTCCCATTCTCCTCCTGCCCCCAATCCCTCCCAGCATCAGAGTCTTTGCCAATGAATCAACTCTTCGCATGAGGTGGCCAAAGTACTGGAGCTTCAGCTTCAGCATCATTCCTTCCAAAGAAATCCCAGGATTGATCTCCTTCAGAATGGACTGGTTGGATCTCCTTGCAGTCCAAGGGACCCTCAAGAGTCTTCTCCAACACCACAGTTCAAAAGCATCAATTCTTTAGCGCTCAGCCTTTTTCACAGTCCAACTCTCACATCCATACATGACTACTGGAAAAACCATAGCCTTGACTAGACGGACCTTAGTCAGCAGAGTAATGTCTCTGGTTTAGAATATACTATCTAGGTTGGTCATAACTTTTCTTCCAGGGAATAAGCATCTTTTAATTTCATGGCTGCAGTCACCATCTGCAGTGATTTTGGAGCCCAAAAAAATAAAGTCTGACACTGTTTCTACCGTTTCCCCATCTATTTCCCATTGGGACCGGATGCCATGATCTTCGTTTTCTGAATGTTGAGCTTTAAGCCAACTTTTTCGTTCTCCTCTTTCACCTTCATCAAGCGGCTTTTTAGCTCCTCTTCACTTTCTGCCATAAGGGTGGTGTCATCTGCGTATCTGAGGTAATTGATATTTCTCCCGGCAATCTTGATTCCAGCTTGTGTTTCTTCCAGTCCAGCGTTTCTCATGATGTACTCTGCATAGAAGTTAAATAAGCAGGGTGACAATATACAGCCTTGACGTACTCCTTTTCCTATTTGGAACCAGTCTGTTGTTCCATGTCCAGTTCTAACTGTTGCTTCCTGACCTGCATATAGATTTCTCAAGAAGCAGGTCAAGTGGTCTGGTATTCCCATTTCTTTCAGAATTTTCCACAGTTTATTGTGATCCGCACAGTCAAAGGCTTTGGCAAAGTCAATAAAGCAGAAATAGATGTTTTTCTGGAACTCTCTTGCTTTTTCCAAGATCCAGCGGATGTTTGCAATTTGATCTCTGGTTCCTCTGCCTTTTCTAAAACCAGCTTGAACATCAGGGAGTTCCCGGTTCACGTATTTCTGAAGCCTGGCTTGGAGAATTTTGAGCATTACTTTACTAGCATGTGAGATGAGTGCAATTGTGCGGTAGTTTGAATTTTGTAATATAAATGTGGGACTCGATAATTCAAATACTTGAGTGCATTATTATTGGTTCAGCAACTGTTTATTCTACAAATAATTAGGCCTTAGAATTTATCACTTTTTAAGCATTTTATGAGAAAAAAGAAATCATTTAATCAAAAGTACATATCAATATCTATCTTTACATGGATCTGTGTAGACACTGCACAGATAAAAAGATCTTGTCTTGAGTTTACAAATACTCCGGACATAAAGAGCATGAACAGGGCTAGTATTGAACGTGCACATTAAACTAGTTTAATAATGCCAAATTGTAAAGAGATAACTACATGTTAGGGGTGTGTGTGTGCATGTGTGTGTGTGTGTGTGTGTGTGTGTGTGTGTGTACTCAGTCATGTCGGACTCTTTGCATCCCCATGGGCTGAAGTCTGCCAGGTTCCTTTGTCCATGGAATTTTCCAGGCAAGAATACTGGGGTTGAACCCAGATCTCTTATGTCTCCTGCACTTGCAGGTGGATTCTTTACCAACAGCACCTCCTGGGAAGCCCTCATATTAGATGAGATATCATTAATGACTTAGCCCTCTAATACCAAATAGCATTAAAAAAGATCTGACTAAATGGAGATCTAGCTCATGCATATAGATGGAGTGACTTGACAGAGTAAAGATGTCAACTATCTCTGAATTACTCTGCAACCCCAAACCAAATGTCAGTTGAAACAGACAAAAGATGAATAGAATAGATGTAAGAAGTATAGCAATACTATAAAGAGACCTCCTGGAATCAATAAGACTGAAAGCCCTAGAGAGATGGAAACACACATGAATAAATAACAAGTATATTGTATCCGTTAGTAGAGAAGAAAATCAAGAATGAGATACTATTTTACATCCACAAGATAGGGGAAGATTGCCCACTTCTGTAATGCTAAGTGTTGATGGGGAAACAAGAACTGTCTCACACTTGGGCACTGCCATCCTGGAAGACAATCTACCACAGTAACTCCACTTGTACCAATTATCTATGACGATCCAACCACACCCCTAAAGGAAAAACGAAAGAGAGAAACTTATAGAAATAGAAGCACATGAGGGAATCTATTTTTCACAACATTGTAGAGGCAGGAAATTGGAAACAACCCTGTTGTCTACCACCAGAGGAAAAAAGCTGTGGATGCACCCTCCTGAACACGACACAGCGGATAGAAACACCATAGCTCTTAAGAACATAATGTTTGGTGAAAATGGAAGGAAAAGAATGAAATCTATGTATGTAAATTTAAAATATACATAAAAAACTATAATCAAAAAAGACACATGTACCCCAAAGTTCATTGCAACACTATTTATAATAGCTAGGACATAAAAGCAACCTAGATGTCCATCGACAGATGAATGAATAAAGAAGCTGTGGTACACATATACAATGGAATATTACTTGGCCATAAAAAGGAACATATTTGAGTCAGTCCTAATGAGGTGGATGAACCTACAGCCTGTTATACAGATGAAGTAAGTCTGAAAGAGATATACAAATAATATATGATATAAATATCATATATTAACACGTATATATGGAATCAAGAAGGATGGTACTGATGAACCTATTTGCAGGGCATCAGTGGAGATGAAGACATCGAGGACAGACTTATGGACATGGGGGTGGGGGAAGGAGAGGGTGGGATGAATGGAGAGAGTGTTTGGAAACACATACACTACCATATGTAAAATAGACAGTGGGAATTTGCTGTGACAACCTAGAGGAGTAGGATGGGGTGGGAGGTGGGAGAGAGGTTCAAGAAGGAGGGGATATATGTATAATTATGGCTGATTCATGTAGATGTATGGCAGAAACCAACATAATATTGTAAAGCAACTATCCTTCAATTAAAAACAAATAAATAAAATATATATACATACACACAAACAAAATGACACCACATATTTTCAAAGATGTATTTAAACTTAAGAATATATATTAAACACATTAGAGCAGTTACCTGTTGGGGAGTGGAATATGTGAATAAGCAATTTGATAAAGGGAGGAAATCCATTTAAAATTGCTTTTTTGCCTTGCCCAGATCAATGATGATACTGTGCCATGAAAAAAAGTTAGATTAATTCAACCTGTGCATCTACCTCACTCTCCTCCAAAAAAGATAAGAAAAGACAAAAAAAGAAAAGGGAACTCTGTACATTATAGGATTGTTACAAATTCACATGGTATGCATAAACAAGAATATCTACAAAAACTTGCTACCTACCAAATTTATGATTAATTAGGAAAATTAGCCAGAGAACAGTAGAATTCTTGAGAACTAAAAGATCTCAGTAAAAGCTTTTCTAGTTTCCTGATTGCAAGTATATCTGTTCCCTGACCATACCAAATTGATTTGTATCTATTCATCTTTGAAAAATTCATCAACAAAATAGCCTCCACATCTTTTAACAGCCTGTTTTAATATTTAACAAATAACCCTATCAGTAAATTCTTTCTTATTCCATATAGTATTTCCAGTTTCTTTCCAGTCATTTCTTAGAGAAGATGGGTAAAAATGGTCTACATTTTTGTTATGATAATGCCTCATGTATTAGGAGGCTATTATTATCTCCAGACTAATTAATTCCAACTCCTTCCACCTATTCTCTTGGGTCTTATTTATCCACCACTTTAATCATATTATTAAAATACTCTGAACTTCTCCACTTTGCAGCATCCTCAAGGTGAGGTGACATAAACTGAATGAAACACTAACTCCACAATGGCCCAATGTGTGACTGATTATTGAGAGAGAAATGATTTCCAATCATTGCTATTACCATGAGTCCTTAAAGAAAATAACTAGTGGCTGGGAAATCCCATCAACCTTTTCTTTATGCATTTTAATTGTAACAAGCCCTTTACACGTATAAATGTTATTGTTACAAAGCATTGTCTTATTTGATCTTCCAGCAACTCAATAATGACAGGAAAGGTGTGCTGATTCTCATTGCATAGATGAATAATATAAAGTGTGAAGAGGTTAAAGTAAGTTGTCTGAGGTCACTGAGCTCTTAGGCATTGGAGGCAGGACTTCTGATTCTAAGCATGTAGGGAGTAAGCTTGATTTCAAGCCTGTGAAGAGCTTGAATGGGAGGCAGCGTAGAGCAAGAGAAAGGACACTAACTTGCTGCCCAAGGCCTTGGATTGAGACTGGAGCTCTGCCACTGGTAGCTGTGTGGATAATAACAGGGTTGATGTGAACATTGTGGTTAAGGTGTAATGATCTTCCTTTTCTTCTCTGTTCCCACATCACCAGTTTAATAAATGTATTTATTTTTAATTGGAGGATAACTGCTTTACAGTATAGTGTAGGTCTTTGCATGGGTTTGAACGCTGGGTCAGGAAGATCTGTTGGAGAAGGGCATTGCTACCCACTCCGTATTCTTGCCTGGAGAATTCTATGGACAGAGGAGCCTGGCAGGCTGTAGTCCGTGGGGTCACAAAGAGTGGGACATAACTGAGTGACTGACACTTACACTTTCTGCCATATATCAACATGAACAAGCCATTGGCATACATATGTCCCCTGCTTCTTAAAACTCCTTCCCATCTCCCGCCCCATCCCATCTCTCTAGGTTGTCACAGAGCACTGAGTTGAGCTCCCTACATCATACAGCTTCACTGGTTATTTTACATATGGTAATGTACATGTTTCCATGCTACTCTCTCAATTCGTTCCACCTTCTCCATAAGGAAGAAGGCACTTAAGTCAGTCTTAATGAGGTGGGTGAACCGCGAGCCTGATACACAGAGTGAAGTAAGTCAGAACGAGAAAAATTACTATTGTTTCTTAACGCATATATAGAGAATCGAGAAAGATGCACTGATGAACCTATTTGCAGGGCAGCAATGGAGACAAGGCATAGAGAACTCACTGTGGACACAGTGGGGGAAGAAAATATGTTTCTTTTGATGTTATCAGTTGTTTGGTTTTTCTTCCCCTTCTGCCTGGAGCAACATTCTCTTGCTCCTCTTGAGTTTTAGCTATTCATTAACAAAACTGGGACGCTAGGAAGCACATTTGCTTTGACACTTTTGTCGTTCCTTAGATTCTGTAATCAGTCTCAAAACACTAATCAACTATGGACAGAAAATGAAAATCATTGGATATTTGCGTTCCCTGATATTTGTGGGGTTTGAAGCAGTAAAAGAGAGGATTAAATGACCATAGGCATTGAGAGAAAAATAAGTAGTGTCATGTAAGTTACGCAGGACAGGGAAACCTGGCGTGCTGCGGTCCATGGGGTTGCAAAGAGTCAGACATGACTTAGCAACTAAAAAACAATGACTTTTTAAAACTTTAAAAGTTAGTCATTGGAGAGCAGAATTTCAGAATGTGTCAGTGATCAACTACTACTACTATGTTCATTGAACATACTTCACAGAATATAACTGTAGTCAGGTGATGGAATTCCAGCCAAGCTAGTTCACATCCTAAAAGATGATGCTGTTTAAGTGCTGCACTCAATATGCCAGCAAATTTGGAAAACTCAGCAGTGGCCACAGGACTGGAAAATGTCAGTTTTCATTCCAATCCCAAAGAAACGCAATGCCAAAGAATGTTCAAATTACTGCACAGTTGCACTCATCTCACAGGCTAGCAAAGTAATGCTCAAAATTCTCCAAGCCAGGCTTCAACAGCACGTGAACTGAGAACTTCCAGAACTTCAAATTGGATTTAGAAAAGGCAGTGGAACCAGAGATCAAATTGCCAACATCTGATGGATCATAGAAACAGAAAGAGAATCCCAGAAAAAACATCGATTTCTGCTTCATAGACTACACTAAAGCCTTTGACAGTGTGGATCATAACAAACTGTGGAAAATTCTTAAAGAGATGGGAATACCCAGACCACTTTCGCTGCCTCCTGAGAAATCTATAAGCAAGTCAAGAAGCAACAGTTAGAACAGGACATGGAACAACGGACTGGTTCTAAATCAGGAGAAGAATACAGCAAGGCTACATATTGTCACCCTGGTTATTTAACTTCTATGCACAGTACATCATAAGAAATGCTGGACTGGATGAAGCACAAGCTGGAATCAAGATTGAGGAGGGAAATATCAATAACCTCAGATATGCAGATAACACCACCCTTATGGCAGAAAGTGAAGAAGAACTAAAAGGCCTCTTGATGAAAGTGAAAGAGAGTGAAAAAGCTGGTATAAAACTCAGCATTCAAGAAACCAAGATCATAGCATCTAGTCACATCACTTCATGCCATACAGATGAGGAAACAATGGAAACAGTGACAGACTTTATTTTCTTGGGCTCCAAAATCACTGCAGATGGTGACTGCAGCCATGAAATTAAAAGATGCTTACTCCTTGGAAGAAAAGCTATGACAAACCTAGACAGCATATTAAAAAGCAGAGATATTACTTTACTGACAAAGGTCCATTTAGTCAAATCTATGGTTTTTCCAGTAGTCAAGTATGGATGTGAGAGTTGGACCATAAAGAAGGCTGAGAACCAAAGAACTGATGCATTTGAACTGTGGCATTGGAGAAGACTCTTGAGAGTCCCTTGGACAGCAAGGAGATCAAACCAGTTAATCCTAAAAGAAATCAGTTCTGACTATTCATTGGAAGGACTGATGCTGAAACTGAAGCTCCAATACTTTGGCCACCTGATGGGAAGAACTGACTCACTGGAAAAAACCCTGATGCTGGAAAAGATTGAAGGCAGGAGGAGAAGGGGACAACAGAGGATGAGATGTTTGGATGGCATCACCAACTCAATGGACATGAGTTTGAGCAAGCTCCAAGAGCTGGTGATGGTCAGGGAGTCCTGGTGTGCGACAGTTCATGGGGTTGCAAAGAGTCAGACATGACGGAGTGACTGAACTGACTGACTGTAGTATCTACATGCACTTCCCAGGTGGCACTACTGGTAAAGAACCCACTGGCCAATGCAGGAGATGTAAGAGACTTAGGTTTGATCCCTGGGTCAGGAAGATCCCCTGGAGTAGAAAATGACAACCCATCCCAGTATAATTGCCTGGATAACCCCATGGACAGAGGAGCCTTGCAGGCTACAGTCCATAGGGTTGGCTTTCCAACTCTAGTCGAACATGACTGAAGCAACTTAGCACGCACACGCACAGTACTTATACACCAGATCTTTCACCTAGCATGTCACAAAGCCTTCACAAATTATAAACAATGTGTAAACTTTATCTTTTGCTACGCAGGGAACGTCTGGAAGTGTCTAACACTCCTCTTCTTGAATCTATGATAATATATGTTTCCATGCTACTCTCTCAATTTGTCCCACCTCTCCTTCCCCTATGTCCACAAGTTTGTTCTCTATCATTCCCTTCTTCCAGAAACTCCTCTTTTTATTCACGTAATTAACATTAGCCCAGGGCCTCTGTCTATGTTTCCAGAGTGTTCTGAGGCTCGGTGATTCCTGACTTATGGATGATTTGGTTGTTCAATACTTCCTTGGATTACATGAGCCAGTTTATTTTTTCTTTTGCCTTAATGTGGTAAAAACTGAGACCTCTCTCACCATCCAAATAATATCTGCTACCACTAAGGTGCACATGGGTGAGGTGATATCTCTCAGATGGGATGCTGAGCTGAGCTGGTCATGTGGAAAAGTGCACAATAGAAAGCATCATTAAGTTGGCAACAAAGAAAAAAATCATGGAGCATGGGAAGATGCAAAAACTTTATCTAGTGAGTATTAAAAAGTAAATAGTCAGGGCACCAGCAATCTAGTATTGAAAGAACCATTAAGCGAACTGTCTGAAAACTGTCTCTGCTTTTATAGACACTACAATATATTATTATAAAGTTGCCATTGATTGTGTTGTAATTATTGCTCACAGTAACTGTGCTTCAAGTCTTTACCTGTTTCAGTGTGCTGCCATAGCTAATATGCAAAAGTGTGACAGGAACACGAAGCCTTGGGGACTCAGACTGACACACAAAATAGAAAAGAAAGAAGCAGAAACTTTACCTTATTTTCTCATTTCTAGCCTTCTCTCTTCACATTTAATGTGTCTAGAGTTGGAATGTATTTTATAAAGATGTTTTTTTAAAACCCTGCCAGTATTAGGAGGCAAAAAAAAAAAAAAAAAAAAGTATGTTGTCATTGTGTTAGTTGCTCAGTCGTGTCTGACTCTTTGCAACCCCGTGGACTGTAGCCCGCCAGTCTCCCCTCTCCATGGAATTTTCCAGGCAAGAATACTGGAGTGGGCTGCTGTTCCCTTCTCCAGGGGATCTTCCCTACCCCAGGATCAAAACCAGGTCTCCCAAATTGCAGGCAGATTCTTTGCCGTCTGAGCCACCAGGGAAGCCCTGGTGTTATTATCTGCGCGTGTGCAAACTTGTGTTTCAAGAGAATCTTTTCAGCTTGTTATTTACTGCTGAATTTTAAGTTAAATGAGGACCTTGTTTGTGTGAAGTGAAAGTCTTTCACTGAAGCATTGGACATTTATCTGTCAAAAGCTCCAGCTGGTTTTTAAGAGAGGTAATTTTTAATTTACACACATACACACACAAAACACAAAAAAACCCCAAACCCTTATGATTTTACCCAAATAGAAAGCACACGGAAAACACAGTGGTATTCCTCAATATGCCCAAAGAGTCTTCTGTCAGGTTTTAAGATGTTAAAGAGACAAAGGTCTGAACAGGAATTAGGAAATGTAGTGGGTCACTAAAGCCAACTTCTTAGATGTCAAACCTGATGCAAAGAGCCGAATCATTGGAAAAGACCCTGGTGCTGGGAAAGACTGAAGGCAGGAGGAGAAGGGGACAACACAGGATGATATGGTTGGATGGCATCACTCACTCAGTGGCCATGAGTTTGAGTAGGCTCTGGGAGATGGTGCAGGACAGGGAAGCCTGGCAGGCTGTAGTCCATGGGGTCGCAAAGAGTCAGACATGACTGAGTGATTGAATGAATGCAGGAGATTTACTCTTAAATTTCTATTTGCTGCTGAAAGAAAGAAATATGTATATATATGGATAAAAAATGATATTACTGGCAAGTTAAAAGAAATTATTTTAATTTAATATACTTTTTACCCTTGAAAGCTACTGTAAAATGGGTGAAGTGGCAACTTATAATTGAGGGATTCATGTATTTTTTCCTGTGCTTCTAACATATTGCTAGTTGTGACTCTAATACCTGTTTTTCAAATACGTGGGTCTAAAAATCATTGTTGGAATACATATACCCAGGTCCAGTTGAAGTCTCTATAAATAATTTTATTCTCTTCATCCTCTAAAACTTCCAGGATATGATTAGTTAGTAACACATCAAAGCTTCAAGGTTTTGTAAGTTTCTGCTACCATATTTAAAAAATTATTTTTTTTAGAAACAGTTGGAAAACTTTTTATGAGAGGTTTTCACCAAGAAGTCTTTGAAAACAATTGGTGATGACTAAATGAGTTTCATTGTCACTTTGGGAATCCTTTTTAAACTCTCATGAAGATTTGAATTAATTGTGGTTGAAACAAAAAGAAATCACCAACTTGAAAACATTTGAATGACCTGGCTCTAAAAAAATAGAAACTTGTAGGCTTTGAGGTTAGTGGCTAGATCCCTAACTGAGATGAAGGGATCATTAGTAAGGCAAATAGTAGCTATAGCTGACCATGTAGTGGGTCTTGCATACCACTGATTTTCTTCCATTATCAATTGAACTGACTGAGAACATTTAAGAGATGTTTAGCTCAGAGTTATAACAGTTTTGAGACTTTTTACTTTAGAATTTCTCATTGAATTGAATTCTATAGCCTATCTAGAATTTGTGGCCCATGTCAAGAATGCATAGCTTTCCTAAAACCCAGAGATAAACTCATGTACCTATGGTCACCTAATCTATGACAAAAGAGGCAAGAATAAACAATGCAGAAAAGAAAGCCTCTTCAATAACTGGTGCTGGGAAACCTGGACAGCTACATGTAAAAGAATGAGATTAGAACATTCCCTAACACCACATACAAAAATTAACTCAAAGTGGGTTAAAGACCTAAATGTAAGCCTGGACACTATAAAATTCTTAGAGGAAAACAGGAAAACAATTTATGTCATTCTTTGACATAAATTGCAGCAAGATCTTTTTGACCCACCTCCTAGAGTAATGAAAATAAAAATAAACAAATGGGACCTAATTAAACATAATAGCTTTTGCAGAGCAAAGAAAACCATAAACAAAATGAAAAGGCAACCCTTGGAATGACAGAAAATATTTGCAAATAAAGCAACCAACAAGGGATTAATCTCCAAAATATGCAAACAGCTCATGAAACTCAATATGAAAAAGACAAGGAACTCAATCAAAAAATGGGCAGAAGACTTAACTAGACATGTCTCCAAAGAAGACATAGAGATGGTCAAGAGGTACATAAACATATGCTCAACATCACTAATTATTAGAGACTGCAATCAAAACTACAGTGAGGTATCACCTCACACCAGTCAGAATGGCCACCATCAGAAAAAAAAATCTACAAACAGTAAATGCTGGAGAGGGTATCAAGATAAGGAAACCCTCTTACACTGTTGGTAGGAATGCAAATTGATACAGCCATGATGGAGAACACAGTATGCAGTTCCTTAAAAAACTAAAAATAGAGCTACCAAATGATCCAGCAATCCCACTTCTGGGCATATACCCAGAGAAAACTATAATTCAAAAAGATACATGCACCCAAGTGTTCACTGCAGTACTATTTACAATAGCCAGGACATGGAAGCAACCTAAATTTCCATCAACAGATGAATGGATAAAGATGTAGTACATATATACAACGGAATATCAGCCATAAAAAGGAACAAAATTGTGCAATTTGTAGAGATGTGGATGGACCTATAGACTGTCATACAGAGTGAAGTTAAGTCAGAAAGAGAAAAACAAATATTATGTAATATTGCTTATTTGTGGAGTTTAGGAAAATGATATATACGAACTTATTTTCAAAGCAGAAATAGAGACAGACATAGAGGATGGATGTATGGATACTTGGGGCAGGGGAGGGAGGAGGGAGGACTTGGGAGGCTGGGATGAATATATATATATATATATACTATGTGTGGGGCCTCCCTTGTAGCTCAGTTGGTAAAGAATCTGCCTGTAATGCAGGAGACTTGGGTTCAATTCCTGGATCAGGAAAATCCCCTGGAGAAGTAAATGATAACCCGCTCCAGTATTCTAGCCTGGAGAATCCCATGGACAGAGGAGCCTGGCAGGCTGCAGTCTGTTGGGTCACAAGAGTCGGACATGACTTAGTGACTAAACCACCACCTCTACTATGTATAAAATAGATAATTAATGAGAACCTACTCTATGGCACAAAGAACTCTACTCAATGCTCTGTGGTGACCTAAATGGGAAGGAAATCCAAAAGAGAGGGAATATATATATACATATAGCCGATTAACTTTGCTGCACAGAATAAACTAAGACAATGTTGTAAAGTAACTAGACTCCAACAAAAAGAAATTTTTTAAAAAGAATACATAGTTTTCTTAGATCTTTCATATTTTTGTTTTCTGAGTAATTGTCATGATATGTTAATGTTAATATGCCCTTTGTAAAGCAAATTTCATTATGTAAAGATTTAAAAAAAAACTAATTGAATACCTTTGTTTATCAGGATCCTGGTAAAAAGAAGTGTGGATTATTGTAGCTTGATATAACAGATCAGCTTCAATGCCTTTGATCTGCTTAACTTTCCACAGGGATGGATCTTAAAATAGTCTCCATATCATGCTAAGATATTATGGTTTGTCACTTTTGCCACCTGTGCCACCAACTGCCTACCATTGTTCAAGGGAAGCCACATAAAAGTATGACCAGACTTTATTATCTTTATCACTGTTGCTGCTGCTGCTAAGTCGCTTCAGTCGTGTCTGACTCTGTGTGACCCCATAGATGGCAGCCTACCAGCCTCCCCCATCCCTGGGATTCTCCAGGCAAGAACACTGGAGTGGGTTGCCATTTCCTTTTCCCTTGTATGAAAGTAAAAAATGAAAGTGAAGTCGTTCAGTCGTGTCCGACTTTTCGCGATCCCATGGACTGCAGCCTATCAAGCTCCTCCACCCATGGGATTTTCCAGGCAAGAATACTGGAGTGGGGTGTCATCGCCTTCTCGGTTATCACTGCTATAGTCCATAAGTTAAGAGAACATATTGAAAGCATTTCCTACAATCATATACTACTTTTGAGATTACAGTTGCTGGTATTAGATTTACCTTTTTTTGAATCCTGGTTTTTATATCATTATTACATAGGTAAATGATAATTTCCTTTTAAGGAGAAAAATAATATACCCAATACAATGGTTACAATGGGAATAATTAAATAATGATTTAAATTAGTAACTTTAGAAAGAACATATATGAGAGATGGATTTTCATTTTCAAAAAAGACTTGGTATTTTTTAACCAATATTTACTCATTATACTTATAAAGATTTTAAAAATGTAATTCTTACCAGGAGAGAGAAAGACTTAGAAAAACTCAGAATATCTAGCTCTAGTTATTGGATATTTAGCAAGTAAGATATATCTTCAAATAATAATGCACTAAAATGCTTCAGTGATCAAAGAAAGCACTTCCCTCTTGAAATATATTTGATATTGGTATATTACAGACTTGTTGTTACGGTGTGAACTGCTTTTTTGATATACACTGCTTAATTCATGAATTGAAGAAACCAAAATGAGAAACTGCCAAAGGGAGATCTGAGTGTAAGCTGAGCCTGAGACATGATGTGGAAAGTAAAACTATGAATGGATGATGCAAAAAAAATTTTAAATATGACTTCATTATTACCATTCTTTTCACCAGAGAAATATTCCCATGTATCAAAAATTAAACTAGATGGAGTGTTAGGTCAAAATATGGTGCTTAATAAGCATAATTCAAAAATAAGGAAACAGACTTTCTCATGAACATAAGCTGTTTTGGAGGGTCTGGTTTGTTAGAAATGTCATAGATATAACAGTGCTTCCCCTATATACATAGTGAAGTCAAGATAAAGTGAATTATTCTAGAACGATTAAAATGACTAGTTTACAGCCTGAGACCTAGTATTGCTTGACTGGAAAGAGGACAGTAGCCAAGCAATGGCTTGCTGTCAGAAAGAATGATGTGATTTTAAAAGTATTTCAAGTCTTGATAGATAATGTAATGAATCTTTTCAAACTGGCTTCATAATTTGCTATGGCACCAATAAACTAACACTTCATTGCTTTCACCTGAAAAGTCGATTCAGCAGATGGACAACTTTTTCTTTTTTAATGCGAGTTTCCTAGAAATATTTTATAGTCTTAAACATAAGCTTTACCTGATTATATATTTATTTATATTTTATATTATATATTTATTTTAAAATGACAGAAAAAAAAACAAATACAAGACAGTCATATTTTTAAGGCACCAAAAGATCTGATCAATCTGCTTTTAAACTGCCAGCTATAATTTGGTATATGGCAGGAGATCATCAGACCAAGAATGTCTACTCTGAGGCCTGGGTGATCTAGAATCCTAGTTTATCCTCAGAGGATAATTTGATAGGGGTGTCATCCTACAGTACTTTTACAACAGATTTCATTATTCTGTTGTTCTACTCCACATGGAGGACTCATTTAAAAACTCTCTGTGGGTGGATGAAACTGGAGCCTATTATTCAGAGTGAAGTTAAGCCAGAAAGAAAAACACCAATACAGTATACTAACACATATATATGGAATTTAGAAAGATGATAGCTATAACCCTGTATGTGAGACAGCAAAAGAGACACAGATGTATAGAGCAGTCTTTTGGACTCTGTGGGAGAGGGCGAGGGCGGGATGATATGGGAGAATGGCACTGAAACATGTAAATTATCACATGTGAAATGAATCGCCAGTCCAGGTTCAATGCATGATACAGAGTGCTTGGGGCTGGTGCACTGGGATGACCCAGAGGGATGGGATGGGGAGGGAGGGGGGAGGGGGGTTCAGGATGGGGAACACATGTATACCCATGGCGGATTCATGTCAATGTATGGCAAAACCAATACAATATTGTAAAGTAAATAAATAAAACTAAAAAAATAAATAATAAAAACTCTGTGTATCAAATAAAAGTTACAGATTCCATGTAACAAATACATGCACACAACTTCAAACATCTGCGTACAGTTACAAGATGTGCACAGATCACAAAGCTCTGTGTACCTGATTCCAGGTTAAGAAATTATTTTGTAATGTTACATATGCTGTGAACTTAATGTGAGCACAGTCTTTCCTCTGCCACTGAAGTCTATATAACTTCCATAATATGACAGTGTTGCCTGCTAGTAGGTATAATGCTTGCAGGAGGATAGAACAGCAAAAAAGAGGAGCTTTGTCTGGCAGTAGTAAACTCCAGAAGGGTGCACACCAGCACATACACAAAATGAACAAGCCTTAGCCAGTTTGTCATCACTGACAGCCCAAAGAAGTCAAACCTCAATTTTGTCTAATGCTCAAAGTTTAGTTCTTGATTTCATGTTAGATTTGATATACAAATGTATGCTTTACATAAGTAACTGTAGAATAATTTATATTTTTCTTCTTTTAAATGGTTAAAAAATGTCTTTATGACATTCCAACTAACTAACCCTAGTGGCAAAAAAAAAAAAAAAAAACACACACACACATACACACAAAAGAGAGTATGGCTGGTTTCCAAGCTTTTTTGCAAAGAATAGTGCAGTGATGAAGAAGAATTAGGCACAGCAGTTAAATCTCTTGCTTAGACTTTTTTCCCCCCACAATTAGAGAATGCATTCATCATACAAAGTCTTACTGTCAAATTGATCCCGATAGCTTGTACTGAAGACCTTTTATGAAGCTGATGGGTGAAAATTATATGAGTCAAGTATTGAGATGAATACAAAAGTGAAAAGCTTTTATCTTCCTTGGGGAAAAGTCACATTTTTTACAGTGTCAAAGTTTTAAAATATTACTAAAAAGATAAGCATAAAGTAAGAGACATAAGTTAGTCAAATTTGGGTGAGATAAATATTTTAAGAGTTGAAGAATGGACTTTTGCTTTCAGTTAAGATGGAATAATAGAGGCTAGATTTACTTTCCTGCTGAAACAAATTGAAGACTTAATAAAATGTATGATTCATTGATTTTTAAGAAATTGGACATCAAGAAATGAGTTAATTGTGATTCTAAAAAGCAGGAAACAAATCACATGAGCACCAAGACATTCTCAGTTTATTGCCTAGAAACAGTTTCTAGACTGTGGCACAGATTGGAAGAATTCAGGTGGAGACAGGGCAGTCTCTTTCAGTTCAGAAAGCATAGTTGGAGTCCAGGGAGGCCAAGGATGCTACAGCTTTCAGGGCACAAATGGGAGAACTTTATACAGAGAGATATCCTACAGATACTAACAAAGCTCACTCAACAAGAAATAGATCATTTTAATGGTCATCTATCTGCTCAAGAAATTGAATTTTTACAGAGAAAACTCTAAGTCCAGATGACTCTATTGGTGAATTCTACCCAAAGATTTTAAAAAGATAAAAATCTTGCAAATGCTTTATCAGAAAAGTAAAAAGGAAAAAAATGCTTCCCAATTCATTCTATGAGGCCAGCTTTAGTCAGATATGAAAACCAGACAAACACTTTACAGGAAGAAAACTACAGACATATTTTTCATAAACATAGATGTAAAAATTCTTAACAAAATTTTAGTAATTGAAATTTAAAAACTGGATTCCAAATGGGTTTTTCTCAGGAATGCAAGGTTGGTTTAACATTTGAAACTCTAGCAATGCAATTCATCATATTAACAACTAAAAAGGTAAATCACATACTTAGCTGGTGCAGAAAAGTACTGAACAAAATCCACGTCCATTCTTAATTAAAAAAAAAAATCTGTCCACAAACTAGGAAAAAGAGGAAACTTAATCTGACACTTGATAAAGCACATTTTTGAAAACCCCACAGCTAACATCAGACTTATTGGTGGAAGACTGACTGCTTGTACCCTGATGTCAGCAACAATGCAAGTATGTCTGCTCTCACCATCTCTATTCAACATTTCACTGGAGGATAGAGCAGGGAAAAGAAATAAAATGTATAGAGATTAGAAAGTAAAATTGCCTTTGTTCATAGGCAACATGATTTTCCTATCAGAAATATTTTGTGGAATCACATAAAATGTTTAGAACTACTGTAGCTTAGTGAGTTTGAAGCACACAAGTTCATATATAAAATTCAACTGTTTTTCTAAATACTAGCAATGAAAAATTAGAACCTGAAAGAAACTGACAAAGAAACAGAGGCAACCGACTGGAGAAAGGATTATCTTTTCAATAAATTATACTAGAAAATTTGGATATGCATGTACAAAAAAATTTTGATCAACATCTCACATCATACAGAAAAATTAATTCAAAATGGATCATAGTACTTAATAAAATCTAAAATTATAAAACTTCTAGAAGAAACATACAAGAAAATCTTGGGTTAGGCAAAGATTTTACATGTTTCCAAAAGCAGACTACGTGAAAGAAAAACATCGACAAAAAAATCGACAGACTGGGCTTCATCAAAATTACTCTTCAGATGACACTGTTAAGAGAATGAAGAGACCAAGCCATGGGTTGGGAGAAAATAAATGCAAGTAATCATTACATATATCTCATAAAAATTTATATCCAGATATGAAAAAAAAACCTCTCAGGCCTCAGTAATAAGAAAACAAATAACACAATTTTTAAAATGATTTAAAATCTTTAAAAAGATTTCAATAGACACTCCACCAAAAAAGATATAAGGATAGAAAATAAGTACTACATGAAATGATGCTCAACATCATTAATCTTTATAGACATGCAAGTTAAAACTATAAGACACCATCCCATCTCTATTCAAAAGGCTATGGCTGATTCTTGCTGATGTATGACAGAAAACCACAAATTCTGTAAAGCAATTATCCTTCAATTAAAAAGAAATAAAGTGGCAAAAAAATTCTGAGTAAAAAAAAAAAATAATGATCATACCAAGTGTTGGTGAGGATGTGGAATAACTGAAAAAAACTCTATAGCTAGNCTAGGCATATTATTTAGAAACTACAGAAAATCAAAGATAAAGAAAAGATGCTGCAAGAAGTCAGAGGGGGAAAAATACCTTACCTATAGAAGATAAAGAATTATAATTACATCTGACTTTTCCTCAGAAACCAAGCGAGAGGAGAGTACAGTGAAATATTTAAAGTGCTAAGATTTGAAAACCCATCAATGTAGAATTCTGTATCCTGTGAAATATCCTTCAAAAGTGAAAGAGAAATAAAGACTTTCTCAGACAAACTGATACTGAGGATATTTGTTGCCAGTTTTTTATGCAAATACATAAGTGAAATGAATGACAGTAATGATATGAGGAACTAAAGGGAGGAATTAGGATTATTTTGTTATTATGAAGTATTCACCTGACTTATGAAGTGGTATAGTGTTATGTGAAAATGTATATTGCAAACTCTAGGGCAACCACTAAAAAAGTTTAAAAGATGTATAATTATATCTTATAATTACATAAAGAGGGGGAAATGGAATCATATAAATGTTCATATAGAACCACAAAAGGAAGAAAAAGAGCAGAAGATAAAAACAGGAACAAAGAACAAGGACAACAAAAAGAAGATAGCAACAAATATAGCAGATATTAATCCAACTATATCAATAATCACTTCGAATATCAATGGCCTAAATGCACCAACTGAAAGATAGATAAAGTAAATCCAACTACATGTTTTACACAAGAAATGCACTTTCAATATAAAGATATACATAGACTAAGAGTAACTGGATGGAGAAAAACATACCATGCACCAATTAGAACAAAACAGAAGTAGCTGCATTAATTTAAGACAGAATAGACTTCAAAGCACAGAAAGTTATCAGAGATGAAGATGGGTATTACATAATGATAAACCCCTAATCCTTAATGTGTATTTACCTAACAATATCATGTCAAAGTACATGAGGCAAAATTGACAGAACTTCAAGGAGAAATAGATAAATCTGCTATCATAGTTGAAGATTTCAATATCTCTCAACCAGAAATGGACATATCAGCAAGCAGAAAACCAAAAGAATATAGTTGAACTCAACACCAACAATCAGGTGGGTATCAGTTCAGTTCAGTTCAGTCACTCAGTCGTGTCTGACTCTTTGCAACCCCATGAATTGCAGCACTCCAGGCCTCCCTGTCCATCACCAACTCCCAGACTCACGTCCATCAAGTCAGTGATGCCATCCAGCCATCTGATCCTCTGTCATCCCCTTCTCCTCCTGCCCCCAATCCCTCCCAGCATCAGGGTCTTTTCCAATGAGTCAACTCTTTGCATGAGGTGGCCAAAGTACTGGAGCTTCAGCTTTAGCATCATTCCTTCCAAAGAAATCCTAGGGCTGATCTCCTTCAGAATGGACTGGTTGGATCTCCTTGCAGTCCGAGGGACTCTCAAGAGTCTTCTCCAACACCACAGTTCAAACGCATCAATTCTTTGGTGCTCAGCCTTCTTCACAGTCCAACTCTCACACCCATACATGACTACTGGAAAAACCATAGCCTTGACTAGACGGACTTTTCTTCCAAGGAGTAAGTGTCTTTTAATTTCATGGCTGCAGTCACCATCTGCAGTGATTTTGGAGCCACAAAAAGTAAAGTCTGACACCGTTTCCGCTGTTTCCCCATCTATTTATAGACTACTTTATCCAACAACAGCAGAATATTCATTCTTCTCGAGCTCACATGGAACATTCAACAAGACAGTTTACATTCTGAGTCATAAAACATACCCTAATTTAAAACAATAGAAATCAGACAATATCTGCTCTCAGGTGATAATGTGATTAAACTAGAAATCAATAACTGAAATATAACTGAAAATTCCCAAAGTATGTGAAACTAGACAATATACTTCCAAATAATGTATGAATCAAAGAAGAAATCTCAAGAGAAATTTAAAAATACTTTCAACTAAGGGAAATGAAAACACATAGCTTAAAACTTGTGAGATAGAGTAAAAGTAGTGCTTAGGAAGAAATTAAAAACATTGAATTCATGTACTAAAAAATAAAAAAGAGCAAATTAAATCCAAAGTAAGCAGAAGAAATAATAAGAATTAGAGCAGAAATCAGAGAAACAGAAAATAGAAGTTTAATAGAGAAAAATCAACAAAATCAGAAGCTGGTCCTTGAAAACATTGGTAAAACTGATAACTTTTAATCAGACTAACAAAGAAAAAAAAAGATAGGACATAAAACACTAATATTAGAAATGAAAGAGGAGACATCACTATAGATCCTACAGATATTAAGAGAGTAATAGGGGAATACTATAAGCAACTCTATGCCCACAAATTTGACAAACTAGATGAAATGGACCATTCCTTGAAAGACAGTTTGCAAAATTCATACAAGAAGAAATAGACCAAACCCATGTATCCTGTAACCTGTATTGGCATGTAACCTGCATTGGCAGGCAGATTCTTTATCACTGGTGCTACCTGGGAAGCCCAATATTAGTACACAAATTGAATTGACAATAACTTTCTGAAATAGAAAACACCAGGCCCAGATGGCTTCGCTGGTGAAGACTACCAAACATCTAAGAAATTATACCAATGCTCTACAATCCCTTTCCAAGAATAAAAGCAGAGAGAATACTTCTTTTAAAATATGAGATCAACATTACCCTAATAGGAAAACCAGACAAAGACATTGAAAGAAATGACAGACCAATATCTTTAGTTAATAGGTGAAGAGATCTTTAACAAAATATTATTTCTTATATACCAATAATTAAGAAGTGGAATTTGAGACTGAAAACACAATGCCATTTCCTCAACACCCAAAATCNATAATTAAGAAGTGGAATTTGAGACTGAAAACACAATGCCATTTCTACAACACCCAAAATCACACAATATGTAGATATAAATTAACAAAATATGTGCATGGTGGAATGAGGAAAATCACAAAACTCTAATGAAAAAAAATCAAAGATGAATGAAGAACATAGATATTCCATGTTTATGGAGAGAAAGACTCAGTATTGTCAAGTTGTCATTTCTTTCAAATTTGATCTATAGATGCAATGCAATCACAATTGAAATTCCAGCAGTTATTTGTGAATCCTGACCAATTGATTCAAAAGTTTATACGAGGAAGCAAAAGACCCAGAATGTTGTTCAGTCATTAAGTCTTGACTGACTCTTTGCAACCCCATGAACTACAGCACATCAGGCTTCCCTGTCCTTCACTATCTCCCAGAGTTTGCTCAAACTAATGCCCGTTGAGTCAATGACACCATACAACCATCTCATCCTCTGTCATTCCCTTCACTTCTTGCCCTCAATCTCTCCCAACATCAGGGTTTTTCCAAAGAGTCTGCTCTTCATATCAGGTGGCCAGAGTATTGGAGCTTTAGCTTCAGTCCTTCCAGTGAATATTCAGGGTTGATTTCCTTTAGGATTGATTGGTTTGATCTTGCTGTGCAAGGGACTCTCAAGAGCCTTCAAGAGCACCACAATTCAAAAGCATCAATTCTTTGCTGTCAACCTTCTTTTTGGTCCAACACTCACATCTGTACCTAACTACTGGAAAAACCATAGCTTTGACTTTACGGACCTTTCCATACAGTCAAAGTGATGTCTCTGCTTTTTAATATGCTGTCTAGGTTGGTCATAGTTTTTCTTCCAAGGAGAAATTTCATGGGTGCTGTCACTGTCTACAGTCATTTTGGAGTCCAAGAAAATAAAATCTGTCACTATTTCCACTTATTTCCTGTGTCTTTAACTTATATGCAGAGTAGATCATGAGAAACACTGGGCTGGAGGAAGCACAAGCTGGAATCAAGATTGCCAGGAGAAATATCAATAACCTCGGATATGCAGATGACACCACCCTTATGGCAGAAGGTGAAGAAGAACTAAAGTGTCTCTTGATGAAAGTGAAAGAGGAGAGTGAAAAAGTTGGCTTAAAGCTCAACATTCAGAAAACTAAGATCATGGCATCTGGTCCCATAAGTGAAGTGAAGTCGCTCAGACATGTCCGACTCTTTGCGACCCCATGGACTGTAGCCTACCAGGCTCCTGTGTCCATGGGATTTTCCAGGCAATAGTACTGGAGTGGATTGCCATTTCCTTCTCCAGGGGATCTTCCCAACCCAGGGATTGAACCTGGGTCTCCCGCATTGTAGACAGATGCTTTACCGTAATAGATGTGGAAACAGGGACAGACTTTATTTTGGGGGGCTCCAAAATCACTGCAGATGGTGACTGCAGCCATGAAGTTAAAAGACACTTACTCCTTGGAAGAAAAGTTATGACCAACCTAGACAGCATATTAAAAAGCAGAGACATTACTTTACCAACAAAGATCCATCTGGTCAAGGCTATGGTTTTTCCAGTAGCCATGTATGGATGTGAGAGTTGGACTATAAAGAAAGCTGAGCACTGAAGAATTCATGCTTTTGAACTGTGGTGTTGGAGAAGACTCTTGAGAGTCCCTTGGACTGCAAGGAGATCCAACCAGTCCATCCTACAGGAAATCAGTCCTGAATATTCATTGAAAGGACTGATGCTGAAGCTGAAACTCCAATACTTTGGCCACCTGATGCGAAGACCTGACTCATTTGAAAAGACCCAGATGCTGGGAAAGATTGAAGGTGGGAGGAGAAGGGGACGACAGAGGATGAGCTGGTTGGATGACATCACTGATTCAAAGGACATGAGTTTGAGTAAATTCCAGGAGTTGGTGATGGACAGGGAGGCCTGGCGTACTGCAGTCCATGGGGTCGCAAAGAGCCAGACATGAATGAGTGACTGAACTGAACTGATTTCCACTTTACCCCCATCTGTTTGCTGTGAAGTGATGCAACCAGATGCCATGATCTTCATTTTTGAATGTTGTTTTAAGCTGGCCATTTCACGCTCCTCTTTCACCCTCATCAAAAGGCTCTTTAGTTCTTCATTTTCTGTCATTAGAGTGGTATCATCTGCATACCTAAAGTTGTTGATATTTTCCTAGAAATCTTGATTCTAGCTTGTGAGTCATCCAGCCCGGCATTTTGCAGGATGTACTCTGCACAGAAGTTAAACAAGCAGGGTGACAATATATAGCTTTGACGTACTCCTTTCCCAGTTTGGAATCCGTCTGTTGTTCCTTGTCCAGTTCTAACTGTTGCTTTTTGTCCTGTATACAGGTTTCTCACGAGAGAAGTGAGGTGGTCTGGTATTCCTTTCTCTTTAAGAATTGTCCACAGTTTTCTGAGATCCACACGGTCAAAGGCATTTGAATAGTCAATGAAGCAGTAGTAGACGTTTTTCTGGAATTCCTTTATTTTTCTGTGATCCAGTGGATGTTGGCAATTTGATCTCTGCTGAGTTTTCCAAATTTGCTGGAATATTGAGTCCAACACTTTAACAGCATCATCTTTTGTGGTTTGAAACAGCTTAGCTGGAATTCCATTGACTCCACTAGCTTTGTTCATAGCAATGCTTTGTAAGGCCCATTTAACTTCACCCTCCTGGATGTTTGGCTCTAGGTGAATGATCACACCATCATCATTATCTGAGTAATTAAGACCTTTTTTGTATGGTTCTTCTGTGTATTCTTGCCACCTCTTCTTAATCTCTTCTGCTTCTGTTAGGTCCTTGCCATCTGTCTCCTTTATTGTGCCCATCTTTGCATGAAAGTTTCTCCTGGTATCTCTAATTTTCTTTAAGAGATCTCTGACTTCTCCCATCTTATTGGTTTCCTTTATTCCTTTGCTTTGTTCACTTAAGAAGGCTTTCTTATTTCTCCTTGCTATTCCCTGGAACTCAGCATTCAGATGGGTATATATTTTCTCCTTTGCCTCTCTTCTTTTTCAGCTATTTTTAAGTCCTCCTCAGACAACCACTTTGCCCTCTTGCTTTTCTTTTTCTTGGGGATGGTTTTGGTGATCACTTCCTATTCAATGTTATGAACCTGCATCCATAGTTCTTCTGGCTTTCTAACAGATCTAAACCCTTGAATCTATTTGTCATGATGAATAGGTTCAAGGGATTTGATTTAGATCATACCTGAATGGTCTAGTGGTTTTCTCCACTTTCTTCATATTAAGCCTCAATTTTGCAATATGGAGCTCATGATCTGAGTCACAGTCAGGTCTAGGTCTTGTTTTTGCTCACTGCATAGAGCTCCATTTTTGGCTGCAAAGAATATAATTAATCTGATTTTGGTACTGACCATCTGGTGATGTCCATGTGGTGATGTCTGACAAAATGTGGTCCACTGGAGAAGGGAATGGCAAACCATTTCTGTATTATTGCCTTGAGAATCTCATGAACAGTATGAAAAGGCAAAAAGATATTCTACAGGAAAATGAGCCCCCCAGGTCAGTAGGTGTCTGATATGCTACTGGGGAAGAGTGGAGAGGTAGCTCCAGAAAGAATGAAGAGGCTGAGCCAAAGCAAAAATAATGCTCAATTGTGGACGTTTCTGGTGGGCAAAAGTAAAGTCTGTTGCTGAAAAGAGCAATATTGCAAAGGAAGCTGGAATCAATCAAGGTAAATTGACGTGGCCAGGCAGGAGATGGCAAGAGTGAACATTGATATCTTAGGATGTGTTTTAAAATGGACAGGAATGGGCATATTTAATTCAGACAACCATCACATCTAGTACTTTGGGCAAGAATCCCTTAGAAAAAATGGAGTAGCTATCATAGTCAAGAAAACAGTTCAAAATGCAGTACTTGGGTTAAATCTTGAAAATGACAGTATGATCTCAGTTCATTTGCAAGGCAAATCATTCAGTATCGCAATAATCCAAGTCTATGCCCTAACCACTAGTGCTAAAAAAGCTGAGTTGAATGGTTCTATGAAGACCTACAAGACCTTCTAGAACTAACACCAAAAAAAGATATCTTTTCATCATAGAGGATTGGAATGCAAATGTAGGAAGTCAAGAGATCTCTAGAGTAACAGGCAAGTTTGGCCTTGGAGTACAAAATGAAGCAGGGCAAAAGCTAACAGAGTTTTGACAAGAGAATGCATTGGTCATAGCAAACATCCTCTTCTGACTTACACAAGAGACAATTCCACACATGGACATCATGAGATGTCCATTCCTTCCAAAGAAATCCTAGGGCTGATCTCGTTTAGGATGGACTCGTTGGATCTCCTTGCAGTCCAAGGGACTCTTAAGAGTCTTCTCCAACACCACAGTTCAAACGCATCAATTCTTCGGCGTTCAGCCTTCTTTACAGTCCAACTCTCACATCCATACATGACCACAGGAAAAACCATAGCCTTGACCAGACGGACCTTTGTTGGCAAAGTAATGTCTCTGCTTTTCAACATGCTCTCTAGGTTGGTCATAACTTTTCTTCTAAGGAGTAAGTGTCTTTTAATTTCATGGCTGCAGTCACCATCTGCAGTGATTTTGGAGCCCCCCAAAATGAAGTCTGACATGGTTTCCACTGTTTCCCCATCTATTTCCCATGAGGTGATGGGACCAGATGCCATGATCTTCGTTTTCTGAATGTTGAGCTTTAAGCCAACTTTCTCACTCTCCACTTTCACTTTCATCAAGAGGCTTTTAAGTTCCTCTTCACTTTCTGCCATAAAGGTGGTTTTGATCTGCATATCTGAGGTTATTGATATTTCTCCCGGCAATCTTGATTCCAGCTTGTGCTTCTTCCAGCCCAGCGTTTCTCATGATTAAGCCCTTATTACATACCTGGTCTGTGCATGAAAAGGGGTTTGTGCATATTAATAAAACAAAAGTAAAGTGACTGGCTAAGAGGAAGAACTCTGGAACCAGCCTTCTGGGTTCAATTCCTGACTTTACCAGTAATTAGCTTCAGGACTCCAGACAAGTTCCTTATCCATCTTTACAGTGGTAAGTAATAACAGTATTTTCTTTGGAAGGGCTAAGTGAGATAATATTTGTTATTACTTAACAAGCTGTTAGCTTTTATTATAAACAGTATTATTGTCTCACTCAATCCTCATAGTAACTCAGTGAGTTAAGTGAAATCACTTTTCTCATTTTATTTCTGGTAAAGTGATGTGAGGCAAAATAATTTGTTCAATAATACTCAGTAAAAACCAGAAATAGGACCTGATTCTTTATCTATGATACAAACTACTCAAATTTCTCATTTTTCTCCAAGCCAATTTCTTGTGAGGATAGATTAAATAGTCTGATATAGGAACTTGTCAAAAGGCTTTTTGAAAGTGTAAATATAAATGTTTTCTCTAAATCTACTCAGTCATACCTATTTATCCCCTCAAACAACTCTAGTGAAACCAACAAATATCATTTCTTGTACAGAAATCATGTTGATTTCTCCAAGCTATGTTATTTTCTCTTGGTTATTCAGCTAAATCCTACCCTTTAACCAATAACCTCAGAAAGTTTGCAAGGCTGACATTTGAAAAGGAGACTGTAAGTTTGGCTACATCATTTTCTCTCTTTGAAAGGGAATCTGGACTAGATAATCTCTAGGGTTCTTCCAGCTCTAAAATTCTGTGATCCTTCGTGTGGCATCCCCATAATTATGGATGTAGTAACACAGACCCTCTCATTTATTTGCTATAGGAGTCTTGCTGATGCACTATTCCACCTATTTGATATCATATTTACTTGTATATTTGTTTTCCCCTTGGTTATTTAGGGCACAAGATATAAGGTGGAGATAAAAGATATGTAAGAAAAGTGTACTAAAAAAAGACAAGTTAAAAAGTGGCCAGGGAGAGAATAACCTGGTCATTCACTTTAGGTTAGGCTTCCTTTTCTTGTCATTATTTTGGTATTCTGTGATCTTCTTTTAGTGACCAGTTCATCCCTTCATTTTGTATTCAAATAATACTGGAATAAACACTCTGAAAGGGCAGAGCTTATATCCATATGTCACATGATATTCTGGTGTTTCTGTTAAGTATTACATTTACTTTGTTTGCTTCCTTTCAATGGGAAAACTATCACTGGTTCATGAGCCTCTGTTAGCCCTGTGAAATCACGGCAAACTGGGGTCAAATTTTATCTGATAAACATATTCCAAGAAAAAAAAACCACTGTATTAACTGCCTGTTGTTTATTCTGATTGTTGCATATAACGGGGATACAGAAATCCAAAATTCAGAGATTATCCTAAAAAAATCTTGGTTAATGCATCAGGACAACAAAAAACTATGATATATCTGAAAGCTGTGCTATAGTAGAGACATATAGGAGGTGTTCTGGGGATACAGAAGATGAACTCCAAGCCATTTGTTTTCTTGGAGGAAAGAAGTGATCTTTCCTCACTTATCCAAAGAAGTGACGATTGGTGGTGTCTTGAAAACTGCATAAGAATTGGTTGGATTTTGAGATCAAAATTCTGGAGAGGGACCACCATGTTCAAAAACTGAAAGGACACTATTTGGGGAGCTATTTTCATACAGGAATTGAGAGCGCTCCTGCCCCTTTGGGTAAAGGTGAGTATGGACAGATTCACAGGGTTAGGTTAGGAGAGATCTCATACACTATACTTAACAACTGTCCAGGAGTTGATGAAGCATCATTGGATGGGGTTTAAGCAGTTGAGTGGTATGATATTATTTCTTAACAGTTTACATTTTCAATCCAAACTTCTTAGAATTAGTTCCAAATGACCATATCCAGCCAATCAACTTTCAGGGCTTAATACAGCAACTAGAATAAGGTAGATGCTCTACAAATGCTTAATTTATGAGGTGGTAAATAAAGAACCAATCAATGAAAGAATCAAACGCATTAGAATTTGTTTCTGGACTACATACCAAATTATTTAGATGGGCAATAGTGACATTTACTTTAAACAAGAAAGGGGGTGGTTGGAGTATATATACTATTCAGTTCAGTCGCTCAGTCGTGTCCGACTCTCTGCGACCCTATGAATCGCAGCATGCCAGGCCTCCCTGTCCATCACCAACTCCCGGAGTTCACCCAGACTCATGTCCATCGAGTCGGTGATGCCATCCAGCCAGCTCATCCTCTGTCGTCCCCTTCTCCTCCTGCCCCCAATCCCTCCCAGCATCAGAGTCTTTTCCAATGAGTCAACTCTTCACATAAGGTGGCCAAAGTACTGGAGTTTCAGCTTTAACATCAGTCCTTCCAAAGAGCACCCAGGATGGGTTGTCCAAATGTGGACAATTACGAATGCTGGGAATCTGGTATCAGGGGATCATACTGCTATTTTCTTGACTTTTTTGGGATGTTTGATATTCTTACACAATAAAAAGGTTTTAAAAACTTCTGAGTTAAAGAGATGATGTCTAGACTTCAAATATTAATGTTTTGAAACACAAATAACTTAGTTAAAAAGAACTAAATTTTAAAAGAATGATACATATATGTGTAACTTTAAGAAACTGAAAGGAAAACCTTGAACATTATAAAAATTTTCAGAGTCAATGCAATTCTTGACTCTAGGTTTGTAGTTTTCAACCTGGCTAGAAATCTTGACCCAAACCTCTTAATAGTTTATACTGTAGAACTTAAACTAATCTGTTAGAAGGTAGTGTTACATTTTTTAAAAATAATGAAATCATATACTCATTTGAAAACATGTTTCCAAAAAATGCTTTCACATTAATCTATATATATCGCACTCAATTGATTACTTCACAACATTTTATGTTATTTTGTAGTTAATAACAGTGGAATTTAATCATTCTAGTATTAATATTTATCAAATATGAACATTTTATACTAAAAGCAATTAAGGTAAAACACAAAAACAGTCTACAAGTAGTTTGTTTCTATTTCAGGAATGTGAATTCTTTGTAGTTAAAATTTGATTGGTATGTATAGCCATTGATTTATATCTCTTGTAGTCCATTCAATAAATTGTTATTGCTGCTAAATAAAGTCAGGTTTTAATAATTGATCATTATCTGGAGATTGGCCAAACTACCACTGAAACCTTTGCTTTTCAGGTATAGCTATTAATGCAGGTCTCAGTGACTTCAGGTTAACTCTCATCTCTATTATCAGCTTCTAGTGAACAAGGCATCTCCCTGTGTTGGACTAAAGTACACAGTGAAGGTCAGACAGCAAACCACTGTTTAAATGATGGTTCTTCAGCTGATGTGTAGAATGCTGCAATGAGGATGCTACAGCAGGAGGAATGGCACAAAAAGACCAAGGAGAGACATTAAAGGTGAACTTTGGATCCTTAAGTCAACTCAAACAATTTTGCCTGGGAGAAAGAAAGATGGCTTCATAAAAGTAGTACAGGTTGCTGGAACTTGACAGTTTTTAATTCCCTTTTCCTTTTCATATTTAAAAACTAAATGTATATTAAAATATTCTTAACAATAAAAAGGAAAAAGAGGCCACAGGAGAAACTGGTTGATTGAAAGGGGAAATGACCTTTGTAATTATTACCGTAATTAAAAAAAAAAAACACGCAATGTAAACAGACACTAGGAAAAAATATCTTACTGTTTTGCCATGGAAATTTGCCATTGTGTGTTCATCACAGAACTTTCAAACATTTTTTAGGCATGATGAGATCTGGCCTGAAATGAAGTGAAGTTCCATTCTAAATATTTCAAGGAGGTGAAGTTAAGCAGTATTGACCAGAGAGTGGTTTGAGTCAATGTAAATCCTCTTCAGCCACTATTAGATTGGAAACTTTACAAACTAGAGTCTGAAAGATGCATAAATTACTCCAAAAATAATTTTTAAAAAGAATCAGTTATTCCTCTAACTCAGAAAATCTCATGTCTAAAGAGGTCACATTTACCTCAAGTTTGGCAAAAACTTTAAATACAAAAAATTTAGTAACACAAAATTGTATACGCATACCTCACACACAAACAATGTTTACCGCTTGGCACTTCATTTCTTTACTTATGGAGAAGTAAAGAAAGGAAAGGAGATTTTTTTTAACACCAGTTATGTGAATGGTTTCTCTAGTCTTTTGGAAAACCTCCGGGGGATAAACAGTGGCAGGGGTGTGGAACATTCTAGTGTGTGAGTTTCAATTATAAGAAATAAATAAAAAATTCACCTTCATACTCTTAGAGCTCTTAGGACATACTCAAATTAATTACATATCTTAACTCCCTTACTTGGTTTACCATTAATGTTTCAGTGATGAAAGAGAAGGAAAATTTTATAGAGACACCAAAAAAAAAACTGAAAACCTGGGGATTGGGGAAATGTAGAACTCTTACACACACACACTTACCAAAAACTCCAAAACACTGAATGACAAAACAATCTAAAGTATAACATGTGCAAACCAGAGAGGTGAGGATGGCAAGACAAAAAGGCAACATATTTCATCCTCATATGATACCACTTACTCAATATTCTTAAGAAAGATGTTCCTTAATGATATTCAGTTACACCACTTCTGATAACTGTTGAGAGGAAATAACACATATGTTCTTACCAGGAGATTCCAATTAGAGGCTATATTAGTCTTTCTATAAATCGCTGTTGGTTGGTAAGTTTGGATTGGATAAGCACTAAAAAATCCACTATAACCACTTAATGTGCACCTTTGCGCGTGTTCATATGTAAGCAGGAAAACTCTGAATGCAGTCGGATTTGTAGCTGTAATCTCAAAATCAAAGGCTAAGGTTTTTTTTTTCTTAAATTTTGAACACACACACCGCATCTGAAAGATCTACTTGGTACTGATATTATTTTAAATTTTGTAATTGTATAACAGAATTCATTATTTGTTTGGGCTAGTTAGCTAATCACCATTTCAACAAATAGGTATCATTATACTCATTTAAGAAAATAAAGCAACTGAGGCATAAGTCAAGGCGATTTTTGCCAGTGTTCTTGCCTGGAGAATCCCAGGGATGGGGGAGCCTGGTGGGCTGCCGTCTATGGGGTCGCAGAGTCAGACCCGACTGAAGCGACTTAGCAGCAGCAGCAGCAGCAGCGTATGAAGAAAAATAAAGGTAATTTACAAACAAGGTGGTATAATGAGACATGACTTTCTATAGAAATTCAGGAACTGGGAACACTATTTTTGATTACACAGTTTACATCTAAATTGGCTTCATTCTCAGTTTTTAGTTGGATCTCACTTTTGTATGTCTTATTCTTATACTTGAGTCTCAAGGCAGACTTGTGGGCACTCTGGTGGTCAGATCTTACTCTTTTAAACAGCCATTCTCCTTCTTTATCAACAGTGTCTACTTTGGTGTCCTTGATTCTGATTATCTAGAAGTCCCTCACTCACTTGTCAGGCAAACCTGTCCCTTTCCATGAATAAAATAATTTTTCTTCTTGAGAGTTCTCGAAGTTTATGAATTCAGGTGCATATGAAGGCAAGTGACTGCATTAACTTCTGTTCTCAAATTCCATCTTAAAATCACGTTGATAACATCATGCTTTAATACACTACCACTAGTAACTTCTGAAGTCTTGCATCTCTTCTCCTGCATCTTCCTTCTCTTCTTTCACTGTTGCCCGTTCAGTCCAGCCCACTCTCAATCCATCAGATACCATCATATAATAGAACATGCCTACAGACTTCTCCTTTAAGTTTCCTGCCATCTGGAACAGCTTTTTCTACTTCATCCACTGTGTTGCTCCAAATCTTAGGGGAATATGTTCTAAAATTGCTTTTCTCCTTTAATCTTTGTAGTTGTACTGTTAACTCATGATATACATATATATGTGTATATATACAGACACACGTCTTTTTCAATTAAGATATGTATTTCTATTTTTCATGCAAACTAAGACTTATATTTAAAACAATCTAAGCTACTAGAATAATTTAATTTGGAGGAAAATAATTTAGTGGTAAAATACTAATATTTAAATAAGTAAGGGATTATATAGTTACTGACAACCAGCTAATCTTTGTTACAGATGAAAAGGAATTGTGTTCTAATTTAAGTGTAAGTGTTTCTCAGTGAGATATAAGAGACAATGCAAAGTGTTAAAATAATGAATTAGCTTACTAAAGTTGGTTATCTCTGTTCTTCCTGTAGTAGCTATAGTATGCATGCTTACATGGTTCAAATCTGATATGTATTCAACCTCTGTGAGGGAAAAAGAGCATGTATGTTGAGAGGGAGAAAGTCAGACTGACATGGACAGAAACCATATTGGGGAGCAATCCAAAAGCAGGAGTGTGGTGTATAAAACTACACTCCTTTGACAATTGTTATTTTGTTGTTAGGGAAGATATGGATTAAAAAAGAAGGTGGTTTTTGAAGAGGAATGTTTTTTACTTTTCCATTTCTATACTTTATAGGAAAAATTTTTTGCTATTAAAACAAGCATAATATCACACACACAAAAGATTTAATAAATAATTTTAAAAGTTGTAAAGTGTTTTTGAGCTACATATTAATTCACCATACTAGTGAAGGCAAACTAAATTTCATGAATGTGGTTGAATCTTTTTATTTATAAATGAGCCAATCTTGTTTCAGAAAGAACTTGAATGGCAGCATTTATTTCATTAGAATAGTCTTCTAGAGACTGTATCATATAAAAACAACAGTTGTTGGCTTTCCAAACTTTTACTATTTTTGTTAGCCTGCTTATAAAAAAAAAAGGCATGAAAATCTTTTTAAATTGGCATTTTATTTCTGAAGTTCATGAAAAAGTTAAAATAAACAAATAGAAAGGGATATAGATGGAATTTGAACTTATAGAAGTGCAAAAAAGTTAGCTTAGAATGCCACTGCCCTGGGAACTAAAATATGGGACTTCAAAGTAAGATTTTCTTCCTATTTGATATGTGCAGACTTTTTTGTGTACACATGCACAAGAAATGACATAATAAACTCTATAGTTAACTGATGATGTCAGATTCCAGAAATGTTTTATGTTTAAAGAAATATTAAAATGTTATAAAGGAGTATTTGTTACATTGGAATAACTTAGTAAAATTCAATTTAACATCTATTGTTAAAAACAAATAGTTTTATTTGGCTGAAAAATTTTCATTTTTAGCAGTTTAACCTACATTTTCTCATAACAGATCGATAGTTATAAATTACTTCATAGGCAGGCTTAAAACAATCTTTAAATTAGGTCTTCGGAAAAAAAAAACTATAAACATTGTCAAAGGTTAGTCAAAATGACAGGAACATCATATTCAGAAAATTTACAAGGAAAATTTTCCTTAAAATTGTTTTAGGAGCTAAGTACTAGCAGCATACTTAAGAAAAGCTTATAAATGAAAAGCATACATGAGATATTCATACAAGCCCTCCATGTTTACATAATACTAACAAGATATATATAGAAAACTTTACCCAGAGTAATTTTATATTCCATGTCATAATTTGGTTTACTTTCTTTAGCAAGGATAAAACATCTATTAGTAAGAATCAGGCTAATACATGCATTTTAAAACTTCAAAGTTCTAACTGTAATTTTTAGTTTCAAAAATCTGTTTATTTGAAGATCATAATGCAAAAAAATAAAAGAAACACCCCACAGTTATTGAAGAAAGATACTTCTAAAAAGTTAAGATAAAATAGAGTATTCGTCATAGAAATAAACAGAATTTCAAAAAGGCATATTAAATGTCTATCTTTTCAAACCTAACCAGCTAGAAGCAAGCTACTTTATCTATATTACATAAAATGGATTAATGTCTTTAAAAATGCAAATATTTTCAGGACTTGAAGGATAGCCATTTCAAGAAATAACAGTGACTCTGATAACTCGGCTGCCATAGCACAAGTCATGGTAACTTCTCTTTTTAAAAACATTTGGTTAAGATTGTTATAAAAGGCAATTTTTTACATCCCATTATTCCAAAGAGGTTTAGGTGAATCCCCTCTCAGATGTATGGTGATTTCTGGCTTTTTCAGTACAAGGCATCACACCGGTGCAGTCTTGCAATGCAGCCTACGGCAGTTGCAGCAAGTATTTCCCACTAGGAATGTAAGGAGCTTGGAGGGTACAAGGGTTGAGGAAGCAATCTAGAAAACCACAATGCAGCTTGTGGGTCATTTCCCCCACAAATAACCTTTTTAGACCGGGTCCATAAAATGCAGTTTATTATCTAAATTTTTTTAGGGAGCCTCTTTTGTTAAATGTTAACAAAAGAACCACTATGCTAATTCCCTTTAAAATGCAATCCTTAAAAACAAAAATCAACTCTCAAGTCTTTTTGAAAAGTGCTTAAATCATCTGGAGATAAATATCACTTGGTGTCCTTGTTGCCTAACAAATGGCTTTTTCCATTGTTTCCATTAATTTCACCCATATTCGTTTTTTAAAAAACAAGGCCCTTATCCTCATCAGCAAAGGACAGACGTATGATTTAGCATATAAACCCGGTAATTACATACTAATTTACGAAAGATTACTTTTCTTTCTCTTTTCATCAGTTTTCAAGAAGTCTTCCCCTTGAAACTGTAAACAGGAATGGTTTACACCTCAAATTAGAAGCCATTAATTAGCGTGACGAAGTCAACTGCAAGAT
>SJYQ01096184.1:891411-951798 GCA_006410935.1 Redunca redunca | reverse complement strand
CAAGGTCTTTGTAGTTCCCCTGACTCTGTGTCACATGGCAGGGAAGCTTCCCTTCAACCTCCCCTCCCAGCAGCCCACAATCCCTCCTTCCTGCTCCTCAGGCCTCACCTGTCGGCTAGGAAAAATGAGACTTGAAAATGGGCCAGAGTCATCCTCCAAGAGGGAAATTTGTCAAGGAGTCATGCCCGTCTCAAATGTCCAGAAACGCCAGCTGCTCTTTCTCTGGAGGATGGTCCTATCTGGGGCATGTCAGGAGTCTGGAAGGTAGACAGTGAAGGTGAGAAAGTAAGAGGGCTGACTCTCCAGCCCAGGATGCATGACAGCATGCAGGAGAAGCAGGATCAGCAGCACAGAAGGCCCAAGTGCATGGCCGGGCTGCACGTGTGCACACACCAGGCGAATGCAAGCTCTGCTCATGTGAGGCAGCGCCTGAGCTGGTGGCCCCTAACTCACCAAGTGACCTCGAGTGGATTGCCCCCCGTTTTGAGCCTCACTTCCTTCATCTCCTTCTTCAGCCCTGAGTAGAAAATCAGGGAAGAAAAATTTCATCCAAGTCAGAGAAGTCCTTCGAAGCTTTTACTTCTTTGCACTGTACCCCGGGAGCTTTCAGGGCTAGACCAGGGTTTGAAAGAGGCATGGTATTACTAGCTTTCTGCCCATGGGCGAGTCACAGCAGAGCTCACTTCCCAGGTAGAGTCAGGCTTCCCTGGGATGATGGGTTTATGTTGATGCTTTGGTGAAAAACTTGGCATACAGTGGTTGTCCAGTGATGCTGACCCTTCCTGCAGCCCTGTGAGAAGGGCAGCCACGGGGTCAGACCTCTTGAAGACATAAGCTTATAAAACAGGATGAGGTTGGATGCCCCAGAGGATACTGCAAGCAGGTGCTGCGAGTGGGACAAAGAGAGAAAGCGGGGAGGTACGGAAGGCAGGGCAGGGCACAGGCCTCCTAACTTCCTGGGAAGAGTGGGCATATGCAGGATGAGTAAGGTAGATTCTCCAGGCCTTTCTGGGAGCTAATTAAAGGAATGGGTTTAGTGAGGCGCCTTGCTGATATTTCTATTTTCCCTGTTAGTAGTGACTGAAATTTGTACCATCCAGGTCAGATGGAAAATAGAAGCTTGGAAAATCTGACACTCTCATTGATTTACTCACCTTGCCATCGCTACTTGAGAGAGGAAGCAATGTGACTTCAAAATTGCAATTAGGAGCCAGCCTGTTAAGGGTTCCTCACATGAGCTCCTGTGCTGTGTGGCTCCCAGGCCCGCCTTGTCTCTTTTCCTGAGGATGTAGGTTCGTTCATAGTTTTGCATGAAGCAGGGAGTGCAAACATGTCGCACCTCCTCATGGTAAGGCTCACATGCCACCTGGCACTTTGCTCTCATTTTGGTCAGGTCTTTGAAAAGATGGCAATTTCCCCAATGTTTTAAAAGTATTAGCTTCCTTTCAAACATTCTTTAACCTTTAATGTTTTGTAAGTTGATGAAAAGGTCATTTGGTTCTGAGGATGCTGCTGTTTCATAATTGTTCAGCTATCAGGGTGAATTCCATCCAAATCTTGAGTTCTTTAATGGGGCTCAAACCACTACCACCACCATCACACGCACGAACACACACACACACACATGCACACTCTAGATACTATTTTTCATTATTCATCTGTGTAAGTATATGTGTTTATGTCTATATATTTGCATCTGTGTACATGCATATGCTTCTAAAGACTTGAATTTAGATTAACATTGCAACATTCTCACAGAGTGACTTCTTTGCAGGAAAATATCTATAAAACTTACTTTTTTGAATGATATGATTTGCTAAAGATTAAATGATAATCATTTCTTATGCACTGCACATTTTCCTGATTTTTTTAAAAAAGAGTCTAGTCAATTTCTAATTTAATGTTTCATTGTTGTGCCTACAATAAATGTGTCCAGAAGCCTAGGAGACCTAAGATGTTTTCATTCGGTCCTCTTACATAGTGACACGGATTCTCATAGCTGTTCCCTGCCACTTTTACCTTTCTGAGCTGAAAGAGTCCTGGAAACAGATGTCTGGACTTGTTAGATTTATATTTAAAATAAAGTTAATAGGCTCAAATAAGAGCAAGAAAGAGTTTTATACAAAGGAACTTTGTGAAGTTGATGCCTGGTCCAGCAGTATACAGCTTACTCAAGAGGCATTGGGTGTGGTCTCCTGTGCTCTGGCCCTGATGATTGAAATTTTAAGATGAAAGATCTCCAGGCAGTTAAGGATAACTGCGTCATGTCTTTGTCGATTCGTGTAAGGAACAGATCTGGTCTGCACTGCAGTGAATCAGAAGGAGCACGCTGTCGGATTAACACGTTAGACTTAAAAGACAGAATTGATGCTTTTCAAAGGTTTCAACTTTTATTTGAAAGCAAACACTTCTGAAAGGCCCCTGGCTGGAATAAATGGTAATGAAGTAAAGCAAACCTTGTGACCATCCAGATAGTTTCTCTCTGGGACCACCTCTCTAGAATTCTCTCAGATTTAGCCCATAGTCCAGGCTGCTTCTTGGCACCTCTCTGGTATATGATTATTTTTTGACTTCTTATGTTTCTCTGTGTGAGATACATTAAAAATGTAGAAAAAGGTGTAAATCATATGTGGCTTAGATAATAATTAGAAGACCAACACTTATATAACTACCACACTCAATCACCAGAAATGATCCCCCTACCCCCTGATTATCATCACCTTTCCTAGAGGCCACC
This sequence comes from Redunca redunca, assembly GCA_006410935.1. Lineage (NCBI taxonomy): Eukaryota > Metazoa > Chordata > Mammalia > Artiodactyla > Bovidae > Redunca > Redunca redunca. The sequence continues at coordinate 949,061 of SJYQ01096184.1, read as the reverse complement.
ACCATCTCTACTTTGTAGTCATTGCTTTATTACCTTGCTTGGTAGTTTTAACACTTCGGTACAAATACCCCTGTGCCTGTATTTAAACTTTGCATGAAGAAAATCGTCATGAATGAATCATTTCGTGTCTTATTTCTTTCACCCAGAGACTTGACCATGTGAATGTGTGCACTCGGTCATTTTTAAAGCTGTGGATAATGAATATATTGCAATATAGTAGGTTTTTTTTTTTCCAGTTTTTTGGCTATTATGAAAAATGCTGCTGTGAACATGCTTATTCATGTGTTGTGCACATGTGGGAGAGCTTGTCTGTTACACATATATGTAGGGTAGGATTGCTAAGTCATAGAGTATGTATAGCTACAATTCCCAACTGTTTTCCAAAGTAGTTATGTCAATTTTCACTCCCACAAGCAGTGTTTTTACATGTCCCCATTGTTCTACATCCTTGTCAACATGTGATATTTCAAGCTTTTCTTCCCCTTCTTTTTAATATTTTCTAATCTAGTGGTTGCTGTTGCTAGCTCTGTGTTTCATTTGCATTTCCATGAATGCTAATAGGGTTGAGTGCCTTTCCATGTGTTTATGGTCACTTGGATTTCCCTATTCATGAGGTTCCTGTCCAAGTCCTTTTCCCATTGTTTTTGTTGCCTATGTTTTCTGTTGTTTCACAGAGGTTCTTTATTCCCCTGTTTGCTTCAAGTTGCTTTGAAACTGTGGATCAGAACAGAAGTGTTTCAATGAGCTCCATGATTGTATTTCCTAGGAAGTTTCAGTCTGCAGGTAATAGCACCCCCTGCTTATACTGGCTTAAGGAAATTGTCTAGTGGTAAATCCTGGCTCAGTTATACAAAGAGGAACCTAGTTTTCTCTACCCTCTCTTAAGTCTGCGTTCTCAGCATCATCTCATCCTCAAGGTATTTTCTTTGTTTGACTTCAAGAGTGGTCACAAGTGGTAATTAAACCTGCTTGCCTCTTTGTCCACATCCAATAGGAAAGATAATTAAAAAAAAAAAACTTTGTCACTGGCCCGTGTAATCTACATCCTTCCCTCCAGTTTTCAGAGGCCACTTTGGACAGTAACCATCCCCAGGGAACACCATACCTTTATAGACTTAATCCCTTATAGGATAAAATGAGTGAGAGGGGGCAACCTCAAATAACCACACATTCACTGCCAAGCCTGCTGGGGTTTTAAATTTTTGTTTTCTAATTTACATAGAGTAAATTCTCTCATTTGGTGTATAGTTCTCTGAGCTTTGACATATTCATGGAGTTTGATAACCACGACCACAGTCAAAATTTGGAGAAGTCCCATTGCTCCAAACGGGCTTCCCAGGTGGCGCTCATGGTAAAGAACCCACCTGCCAATGCAGGAGACGTAAGAAATGTGGGTTCAAGCCCTGGGTGAGGGAGATCCCGGGAGGCGGGGCAGCCCTCTCCGGTATTCTTGCCTGGAGAATCTCATGGACAGAAGTCTGGCGGGCTGCAGTCCATGGGGTCGCCCAGAGTAGGCTACGACTGGAGACTTGGCGCACATGCACATCCCCCCAGGCTCTCCCTTGTGCTGCTCTTTCATAGTCAAAGTATCCTCCTGCCCTCACTGCCACTGCCCACGCCAGGAACCACTGGTCTGTCCTTCATCCCCATCTTTTGCCTTCTCCAGGATGTACTAAAGGGGGTTATACAGTAGGTTACCTTTAGGGTTTGGCTTCTTTCATTTAGTGTTTGAGATTTATCCATGTTGCTGAGTTTTTTCAATAGCTGGTATAGATGGACAACAGTTTGCTTATTCATGCAACTGTTGAAGGACAATTGGGTTGTTCCCAGTTTGGGGTGACTGTGAACAAAGCTCCTATGCATGGACATACAGGTTTTGTATGAATGTAAGTCTTCATTTCTCTTGCATCCCAGTGCTTAGGAGTGGGATTTCTGGGTTTTATGGTAAGAGTCCCAGCTTCCCAGGTGGCACAGTGGTAAAGAATCTGCCTGCCAAGGCAGAAGACGCAGGAGACTCAGGTTCGATTCCTGAGTTGGGAAGATCCCCTGGAGAAAGAAATGGCAATCCATGGCAGTATTCTTGCCTGGAAAAATTCCAAGGACAGAGAAGCCTGGCAGGCCACAGTCCATGGGGTCATAAAGAGTCAGACATGACTGAGCACACACACACACACACACACACACACACATGCACACACACGGTAAGAGTATGTGTAACTGTATAAGAAGGTGCCAAACTGTTTTCCAAAGTGGATGTTATCATTTTGTGTCCCCATCAGCAAAGACAGAGTTCTGTTTGCTTCTGAAGAAGGTTTAATGGATGGGTGAATGCTTTGCAAAGAGTGGGGTTACTACTCAGATGCCAAGGTGGGAGAATTTAGAAGAGGTCACTCGAGACTCAACTCCTCTGGGCTCCCAGCCCATCTGCTGTTTGCAGACAGAGTGTTTCCAAGAAGAAATACTTTCAAGAGGGAATAGGTGAGCACCACTCTACTCATTTTGCAAATGAGGGTGTGGCACTGCCTCTCTTGGATAAGCCATCAAAAGCCAGATTCCGTGGTCTTGTATTTTATTCCTGGATTCACAAAGTAAACAAAGTATGGGCATTTGGAATGTTGCTATGCTATGTGGCAAGAACTAGCCAGAGAAACATACCCAGATGTACAATCGGAATGTCAGGACTAGTGGGGACCTTAAAGGCTCTCACTTTGGGACATGATGACCTATCACACACCCAGAACCCCAGAATCCCAGCCCAGGACCCTGTGTCTCCCAGATTCAGGGCAGGATCCCAGCAGTGGTAAACTGGGACAGGCTTACGGGTCATGGCAGCTGTGTGCTCAGGAACAGAAATGAGGCTAAATACCAGGCACACTGTGGCCAGAGGGCCTGCATTCCAGCTTGCATCCCCAAGCCTTCCTTTATTTTAGTGCCCAGCTCTGAGGCACCTTCACATTTCAAATGTCCTGAGAATATGTTTAATTAGAACTTGGCCATACAGCCTTTTAAAATAAAACAGAAGGGACCAGCTAATTATATCGCTCAGCATTCGGCGGCAAACATATATTTTTTAATAAAACACTTTCCTAACCAGAGGAATCCCTTGAGAGGCAAATCCTCATTTATAAGAAGTTTCCCAAAGGGAGTTAAAGATGCCTTATAAAGAAAGGAGACAAAGAGAGTAAGGAAGTGTTTTCCAAGAGCTTTTAAAAGATATGTTCATTCTGAGGTTGAAGTCCAGATATTTTAAAGATGTAAAGTTTTTGTTCAAGTGTCTTATAATTCTTCCCTTTTTTATATATAATTTATATATTCCCTTTCCCATTTTTGATTATTACTGTAAATACCCATATTTCTTATCCAGATTCTTTTTTTAATAAGTACAATTTTTAACTAAACAAATGATTTTCTCAGAATGCACTGCATTTCACACTGGTTCCCACCCCCTCCTCCAGCTCTGTGGCTATGCACCCACGCCCTTCTCAGTTCATTTTGTTATAGCCCCATTTAAAAAGAAGCAAAATAAATAGGTGAGCTTCATTCAATTACATATTTTATTTAACTAATCATAGCCCCCAAAGTATCATTTCAACATGTAATCAATATAAAATGATTAGTCATAGATTTTTGTATTCTTTTTTCATGTAAACCTTTGAAAGCTGGTGTATGTATTGTTCTTACAACACATCTCAGTTCAGATCAGCCACATTTCAAGTGCTCAGTGGCCACACAAGTAACTAATAGCTACTGGATGGGGCAGTGCAGGTCCAGACAAGGAGTCTTCCAGAGAAACTTGCTGTCCTTGGCATCTTAACTTAGTCCTGAAATCCAGCGACCATGTAATGCCTCCCTCTTACCCCTTACTGGCCTTTTGTGTTGACAGTGGGCCAGGTGGTCACATGTAATATGACTACCTTACCTGGGCATTTTTACCTCTTTCCTGCCTTGCTAATGATACACCACAGTATCTCCCCAGCCTGGTTTGTTTTGGATTCATTCGTTCAGAAACATTTATTGAGCACTTCCCAGATGTTAAGCCCTGTGCCCGGCCCTGGAAATACAGGTGAGCAGGCAGACTTTTCTTGCGAATTAATTACAGAACTTTTCAGTGTTCTTAGGGTCTAGTGGGGAGACAGACTTTACTCAAATAGTTATGCAAGTCTGTAATTTCAAACTGTGATAAGGGCCGTGAAGGAAATGTACATTAAAAAAAAAAAAAAGCTAACCCTTGGGTCACTGCTTGTGTGGCTTGTCCCTCAGGGTGTTTAGTAGAAGTTGTCCAGCCCCCAGCCAGGTTGTATTGGTGAACACTGATGTGACGGAGGAGAGGCAGATGAGACAATCTCAGGATCTCCCTGGTCTCGAACATCTGTAAGGAAATTTCCAGTACCGATAGCCACTCACCAGTTCTTAAGCCAGTGGCCCAATTCATCTATTTGTGTTTGTGTAGGTTGCTCAGTTGTGTCCGACTCTTTTGTGACCCTATGGACTGTAGCCCGCCAGGCTCCTCTGTCCATGGAATTCTCCAGGCAAGAATACTGGAGTGGGTTGCCATTCTCTTCTTCAGGGCATCTTCCCAATCCAGGATTGAACCCGGGTCTCCCGCATTTAGGCAGATTCTTTACTATCTGAGCCCCCAGAGAAACCCTATTATGAGGCTGCTAGAACAGCAATAGTAAGGAGGAAGCAGAACACAACTCATTCATTCATTCAAGCATCAGTTCTTACCGAGTAATCTATGGGATGTGAGGCCCCACTCTGGACAGTCAGGAAAGCAAGGCCAGCATTCTCTTTGGCCAGACTACACTGCCAGCTGGGCACACTTTCCCAGAGAAGATAACACTTTAAAGAAGAGGAAAAATCAATGCTGATAGAACTCCTTCTCTGATTCCTAAAATGATATTGTCCCCCGTGGCTGGTGATTTGAGCCTGGGCCCGAGCTGGGCAGCCTGAGCCCTGCATGGATGCAATCTTGCAAGTGCCTCAAACCTGGCCAGATCAATAAACAAGAGGCAGCGCTGAAGCCAGCTGGGTGGAGGGGGGCTGGGTTCAAGGGGCAAAATCTACCACCCCTCTTCTACTCCCTGAAAGAGGACGGGGACCCTCCCTTCCGTCCAGAGTCCCTGGGGACAGGGTAATTTCAGCTGCATTTGATGTAACCTATACATCACTGTCTTCTCGACCAGTTCTCAAATTAAACTCTGATGTATAAAGTTAAACAAAAATGAGATAAAAATTGGCAGAGGTTGAAGAGGGTCAAAGTAGTCAAAACACAAGGTAGACCATTGCTCCTTTTGATTTATGTTGTTCTGTACACTTAGAAAAAAGAAAATTGTACATCTCCCTGAGACTTTTTTTCATTGAGAATGAGGCATTACTAATTTATTTTCAATAGAGTCCCAGGTTTCTCAACTTCGAGGAGCACTGGGGCTATTGTTTCTAGTGAAGACGTCATGGTTTGACCTCAGAAGGGGCTCGTGATGACAGGGGAGCATCCTGGAAAATTAGAATTCTCCGGCAGCAGGCTCAACCAGGATCCCGTGGCCTCGCTAATGCTGCAGACCTCAGGGGCTCCTCTGCCTTCTCGTTTAATCTCCACAATCCCTGATGAGGTGAAGCACACAGAATTTATTGTTCCCCTTTGATAGCTGAGGAAACTGAGGCTTAAGGAAACTGCATATCTTTGATAAAATACTAACTTGCCTAAGGTGCCGCTGCACAGAAGTGGAGAGGACAAAGGCCGGCTCATACAGACCTCAGCTTCCAGGGAAAGAGAAAATAACCAAGTGAAATGAATAAAAATAAATATGATTAAAGGTAGAATGAATTGCTGTGAAGAAAATGGAGCAGGAGAAGAGAATAGAGAGGTGGGGATATGGAAGCCAATAGAAGGTGTAAATCATCACATTGATAATTTTGGAAGATCACAAGGACAGCTGTGTGGATGATGAAGTTAGGTGGGCAAAGGTGAGGTCAGGGGGTCAGTGAGTAGGAGGGACCCTGGTCCTGGCAGAACACTGTGGTCACTTGGCCCATAGTACTGGCTACGGTGGGGGTGAAGATCTACTTTGAAGGTAGGGCATCTGAAAAGTAGTCTTTCTACACAGCACAGCCTGCAGTCACTTTGCAACACTGAGGTACCTGAATCCCAAGCCAACCGCTTCTCAGGGGGAATAAAAAAGGGGAACGACGGGGGCTGAGATAGCAATAGTGGAAAGCAGGCGTTCTGGAGAGGGGTACTGGTCCTGACACATTTGTGCATGCACATGTGTGTTTATGAGTGTGTGTGTTGTGACACACACTTTCAGCCCTATTTTATCTAAGTAATTGTGAAAATTAACTCCTCGCCCATTTACCTGTGTTCTTTCCTGAAGCCCTTAGTCTGTCTCTTGTCACTGCCGCTGCACTGAAACCACTTTCTTCCAGGGCATCCTCACCTTCCACCTTGCCCAGGTCATGTCCAGAGACCCCAGTTTCCTCACACAGTGGCAGCTCACGGGGCTCCGGATACCCATCTGCCTGGCACATGGCACGGATTTCCGCACAGAGGTCACTTCCGGGGGAAGAGACTAGGATGACGTTTCTGTGGATGTCAAGACCAGCCTTCAGTCTGTGTTCTGATGCAACCACAGCTGCTGCAGGGCCCACATGACCTGAGTGGCTTCACAGGTACAGGTGTGAGGGGGCCTCAGGTAGAGCTCATCCCTGACACGGCCAGCTTCTTCTCTCTGCAGAGCACTGGCAGCCTCAGGCCAACCTCACCAAGTCCTCTGGAACTTCCTCTGAAGGTCCCTCTCTGTGTTGGGCTCTGGAGGGGAAGGGGGTTGGGAAATGTAGAGGAGCTGCTCTACCAAGGCCACACCCTTGCTGGGCACCCAGCTAGACTGCATGGCTCACTCTCACTTGCAGACTGATGTGGTCATCTCAGTTTCATCAGATGGAATGTGAGCAGAAGGGATGTGTTCTAGCGCCAGGCCTAACCCACAAAAAGCCTCTGGGAATACCCCTCCATTCTTGGCAGCTTCCATCAGCTGAACACAGATGACGATGAGGAGCCAGGGAAAAGTGAAGCCACAAACTAGAGGGAGCCTGGGTCCCTGAGTATCACTTCAAAGACTGCCACTTGAGCAGGAAATAAACATCAACTGTGTAGAAATTTTGCCTGTTGGGCCTGTTTGTTACATGGCTTGGCTGACCGTAATACAATTCTTGTTCTCAGAGAGTTTATAGTCCCATTAAAAAGACTCAGTTACACAATTCGGAAACAATAGTAGGTGGCTCAGAAGAGGAGGTGGGTCATTGGGTTTGGGCTTTCAATTCTGAAGTTCCACTAGGCTACAGGCTCCTGGGCCTGTGACTTCCCCATCTAAACCCTTCTCTAGAAAAGTGAGAGAGAGTCAGGCTGGGGGAAGGCGCCACTGACAGGCACACCACAGCTAAAGGCTCGCAGATAGGACTTGAAGTAAGCGAGAGGATGAGACGAATGCCAGTTATCCTCAGAAGGGGAGCACCAGTACATCGTCCCTACATATCGAGTAACTTCTACTGTCACAGGTGGAATAGAATCAGAGGCCTATAACTTCTCTCTGCCCTAACATACCTCTTTAGTTCCTGAGAGCAGGGGTCACTGAGCCTGCTGTGTGGGGCATCAGTCTCCCATGTCCCTTCTCCAGGCTGGCCCCTCAACCTGTTGTCTGGGCTTCAGGGGATAAACTCTCCCAGTCTCAGATGCTTGATGAGAACAGCAGTCTTACCCTGCTTTCTCCAGAGGCTATAGGGAAGGGGATTTCATCATGTTTCTGAGCTGAGGGCCCTAACGGAGGCTTCTGAGTATCAGCTGAAATTCAGATGTGGTCTTTGTGGTCCCAGTTCCCAGCTGGACGCTGGCAAGTGTGACTGGGGCGGGGCCATCTGAACACAATAAGCTTGGGAGCAGAGCCGACTGCTCATTTCTGGTTTCTAACTGAGGACCCAGAGTCCTGGGGCAGGCAGGGTCCTCGTCACCCTCCACCCTCTTCTGGTGGCAGGACCACAGAGGTGTTGAAAGCAGTTTCCCCTTTGCTGGGGGAAGACAGACACAGGTGCTACTGGTTCCCTTGTGGTGGACTCTGCACCCCCCACAAACCCTGACTGCACCCTAATAGACAGTGCTTCTCTGGGCACACGATGGCCAGCATCACGAAGCAGAGACCTAAAAGCCCCAGCTCCCTGTTTGGACTTGTGTGACCTTGACCTTCTTACTCACCTCACCCCCCACCCTACTGCTTCACAACAATTATTTCACAAGTTTCTATTAAATTAGCATTCAATGTTTACTATATAAATATTGTTCACTGTTGAGTTAGGGAGTGTAGCAGGATGCTTTGATTGTTTCTGTTCTCTTTGGGGGGAGGCTGTGCTGGGTCTTGAGACACACAGCGTTTTTCTCGTTGTGGTGTGTGGACTGCTCCTATTGCAGAGCACGGCTCTAGAGAGCTCAGCCTCAGTAGCTGTGCTGCTCAGTTGCTCTACGGCATGTGGGATCTTAGTTCCCTGCCCAGGGATCGAACCCACATCCCCTGCACTGGATTCTTAACTGCTGGACTGCCGGGGAAGTCCTGCTTGATTTTCTTGGTACATACGATTAAGTTTTCCCACCCCTACAACCTCTCCGTATGACTTTTCACAAGGTCGAATGTATCAGATGATTTCTTGTTGGAGGCGTCTGCTCCGAGTCCTCTGATGGTATGGTGTGGTTCTGCACTTGGGTGTCATCACAGGTATTGTCTGGAGCTCTTAATCACTGCCAACCTGGGAACTCCCTTCCCCTCTTTCAGACATTGGATACCCTGCTTCCTGGAGCTTCTGTCTTTCCTTTCTTGGTTTAATCCCTCCTTTCACTGATGCACAATGCCCAGTAACCTTCTGACGAGGTAGTTATGACGTCTGGGTTAAGCTGACAGGTGAAAGAAGTTTTTTCTGCCTTCTCTTCTAACCATCCCACAAACAGAGAACGAAACAAAACCATGGCAAATAAAGAGAGGGCAAGAATGCCAAGCAGAAACAAAACCTCGGTGTCTATAACCCGATACTGAAAAGGAGGGAACATGGATGGGAGAGGCTTGTCTGCAGCAACCCTGGGGTCGATCTCCCAGGCAGAACCCCAAGTACCTCAGGGCACACCACACATGGCTTAGGAGACACCACACGTGGCACGAGGTCATACTTCGAGGGAGTCAGTTTGGCCCCCATTCAAGAACCTGTGACTCCCTCCCCAGTTATCTGGAAGACGGGAGTTGAAAAGCTAGAGTGAATATCAAACACAAGACAGTGAGATTTAGAGCAAGTCTGCTGTTAAACACAGACCCCCAGTTCCCTCTTCTCTCAGCGAGCAGAGACAGGTCAGGAGGTAAACTTTTCCTTACGTAATACAAGTTCTAGGAATTTTAACACAGGTGTAGATTCCTGTGCCCTCTACTATAGTCAGGGTACAAAAGAGTTCCATCACCCTCCAGCCCCACAAAGCCCCACTCCATCATGCTTCCACTTTTTTGACACACCCACCCCTTACCCCAGACCCCTAGTAAGCTTTGGTGTGTTCTCCGCAATGTAGCTCTTCAAGAATGTCATACAGGTGGAACCAGAGCATATGTATGTAACCTCTTGAAACTGGTTTCTTTCATTTGGCACAATGACTTTTGGATTCATCCAAATTATTGCATACATCAGTATTTGTTTCTCTTTGTTGCTGAGTGATGCCCCATTGTAGGGATATCAGTTCAGTTCAGTTCAGTCACTCAGTCGTGTCCGACTCTTTGCGACCCCATGAATCGCAGCACGCCAGGCCTCCCTGTCCATCACCAACTCCCGGAGTTCACTCAAACTCACGTCCATCAAGTCGGTGATGCCATCCAGCCATCTCATCCTCTGTTGTCCCCTTCTCCTCCTGCCCCCAATCCCTCCCAGCATCAGAGTCTTTTCCAATGAGTCAACTCTTCGCATGAGGTGGCCAAAGGATTGGAGTTTCAGCTTTAGCATCATTCCTTCCAAAGAACACCCAGGGCTGATCTCCTTCAGAATGGACTGTTTGGATCTCCTTGCAGTCCAAGGGACTCTCAAGAGTCTTCTCCAACACCACAGTTCAAAAGCATCAATTCTTCGGTGCTCAGCTTTCTTCACAGTCCATACATGACCACTGGAAAAACCATAGCCTTGACTAGATGGACCTTTGTTGGCAAAGTAATGTCTCTGCTTTTCAATATGCTATCTAGGGATATACCACAGTGCAATTATCTATCTCCCCTCAAAGGACATTTGGGCTGTTTCCTGTTTTGGCCATTACGAATCATGCTGCCACAAACATTTGTAAACAGGTTTTGGTGTGAAGACAGATTTTTATTTCACTTGGGAAGGTACCCAGGAGTAGGATTGTGTGGGTCACATGGTGAATGTACATTTACAGGAAGTGACCAAACCCTTTTGTAGACTTACTCTACCACTCTTCTTCCCACCAGCAATGCATGAGCGTTCCTGTTGCTAGACCTAGCCAGAACTTGGTACTGATCGTACTTTTGTTATTGCCATTGTTGTTAGTCATTTTAATAGGTATATAGTGGTATCTCATTATGGTTTTAAGTTCTATTTCCCTAATGACTAATTATGTTGAACACTTTTCATGCGCTTCTTCATCATCCTTGTATCATTTTGGTAAAGTGTCTCTTGAAGTATTTGTCCGTTTTTTAATTGAGTTGTTTGTTTTATCATTGAGTTTTGAAAGTTCTTTATATATTAAAGATGCAAGCTCTTTGTTGTATTGAATAGGCGATTTGAAAAAATTTCCCCCAGTCGGTAGCTTATCTTTCCATTCCCTTCCTTGTGTTTTTTTTTATTTTGAGTAAAATTTTTAAATTGTGATGATGGAGACCATCTTTACACTTATTCCTATCCCCGCTACTATGCACTTATTGAGCACTGGGGTATCCAGATTCCTGCTAGGTACTGCAGAAGACTGATGAGATTGAGTGCTTAAGGAATCATCTAATGAAGTCACTGCCCTTCCCCCTTGGGAAGGGTGTCCAGTTTAGACCCTGAGCCCTGAGAGGGGCTTGGGACTTCCTCAGATGTTGTACCCGCAACCCTGCTAAATTTCAAACTTGTCCATTAGAATTATAGCTGAGCATCCCCATCTTACCCACACCTATAAAAGTCGTTTCCTCCACCCAGCCCTGGCCTCCCTCCTCCCCACATAACCTGCTCGTCCAAATTCAGCCCAGGCTTGAATCCTTCTCTGATCCAAAACTTCCATTTCTTTGTCTATTGCCTGCTTTGATTACGTCACCCTTTCTGCCAGCTGGTTGGGTTTTAAGGATTAAATCACCTATGTAAAACTTTTAGAAATGCCCAACACCAAGCCTGTTACAAAATATGTTCCCCATGCAAGTGGCTGCAAAACCAGACAAGCCCTCAAACGCCAAGAGATCCTCATCTTAAGGTTCCCCGCCATCCTCCCTTAGAAGCCAGGATCTGCCAGATGCCTCTGCAATATGATTTCAATGGCAGCAAACCGGTCCACGTGTAGACACCTCAGGCAACAACTCGCACTATCCCACAAACTTTATGGAAATAGCTGCCAAATGGCAACACTATGCGTGGGATTTTTGGTGACCTGGCAAGTCAATAGAAAGAAGGCTACTGAGCAGCTCTGAGCAAGGGGCTTCCGGTTGCTCTAAGGTCCTACCACAAAAGGTAGGTTGACCTGGCCGCTAGTTCTCCAGAGTGCCCTGGGCTTCCTTTTCTAGGATGGGGACAAACCAAAAGCAGACCCGAGTGTGCAGTTGCGTTTAGTGGGCCCTGTTCCCAAATGTTGATTCCTAATAGGCAACAGCTGCTGCTGCGGTTTCTTCTGGGCGAGTGATTCATGTCTTTGCTCAGAAATGATAAGCAGAACAAATGTTTACTTAGACGGATAACAGAGGGACAATTGGAAAACAGAGACTGGCAACTGGAAATATGCTGTTGCGATTTGATCCATGACAATGAATCTCAATTAGTCATATGGCGCTAACTGGCCAGGCTTTCTCGGGCTGGAGGCAGAGTGGGCCGTCAGGGGCAGGAGGCAGCTCGCCTTCCTGGAAGAGGAGTACCAGTGATGAAAGGGCACGTGGAAAGGAAGTCCTGAAGGTTTGCTCAGAGCATGTCAGAGCTGCTGCCCCTCTCCAGGTCACCCTCCCTGACCGGCGGCCTTACTGGGTACCGCCAGGCGAAGCTCTGCGCACACGTGCCTGCTGCCTCTAAAGTCCATGAATGTCTTCTTACACATTCAGAAATGAAAGAAAACCGTTAACTTTCTGTGTGCGTGCATGAGAGAAAAGCTTTTAAAAAATCCAAACACTCCACAATAATGAATTTGAAACTTCGGGACAGTGGTACCTACATTGATTCACCTAAGGAAGAAACAAATACCTTCAGTGTAGAAACCTAAACGTGGAGCTGTGAAAGAGGATTTGCAGTCTAATTATGTCTACATAATTTAAGATCTTGCATCCTATTTTATGCCTATACACTATGTACAGTCATCCTCAAATACATTATTTAGTAGAGAGATCATAAATATTTCTATAAGAAGGGAGAAAAGGCAGAAATATAATTTCTTTTTCTTTTTTTTTTTTTTTTGGCCCCAAAGAGAAAAATACTATGTTTTGTGAAAAATGTCTTGGAGAATCAGGAGGAAAAGTACAGGGAAAACCCCAAACTCACATTCCTTCTTACTCAGGACAGAACCTCTGTGGTTGGTGCTGATGAGTCTGGAAGCATAATTGAAGTCAAAAGGAAGGTGTTCTTTCTCAGAGCAGCAATACTGGGCTGGGCATGGGAGAGGGCTCTTTTAACAGCAAACATGAGCATGGAGAATGAAGAATTCAACCTTAGCTTCACGGGTGGGTTTTTCTTTTTTTAAATCAATTTTTAATTGTTTTTCATTGGAGTACAATTGCTTTACAATGTTGTGTTAGTGTCTGCTATACAGCAACGTGAATCAGCTGTACTGACACATATAATGTATATATATCCCTTCCCTCTTGAGCCTCCAGCCCATCATCCTACCCCTCTGGGTGGTCACAGAGCACTGAGCGCCTGTGCGATACAGCAGGTTCCCACTGGCTAGCTATTTCACACATAGTAGTGGATAGATGTCAGTGCTACCCTCTTGATTCATGCCACCCTCTCCTTCCCCTGTGGTGTGCACAAGTCTGCTCTCTATATCTGTGTCTCTATTCCTGCCCTGCAAACAGGTTCATCAGTACCATTTTCTAGATTCCGTACGTATGTGTTAATGTATGATACTTGTTTTCCTCTTTCTGACTTACTGCACTCTGTATGACAGATTCTAGGCTCACCCACATTGCTACAAATGACCCAATTTTGTTCCCTTTTTACAGTTGCATAATATTCCATTGTATATATGTACCATATCTTCCTTATCCATTCATTTGTCGATGGACATTTAGGTTGCTTGATGTCATAGGTGGGTTTTTCTAAGCAAGATATAAAGAGTGTAAATGGTGTGACGTGCTCCCCTCTGGGTGTCCACTAGCACTTCCTGTGGGAGGCTGTCTGGGGCTGAAGCAGAGGCTGGAGGAAGTGGGGTAGGACCCCAGAGCCCATGAGTGGATATCCTTCCATAATGGAGAAGACAACTGTCGGGTTTGGTGGCCCAGCTCTTTTCCCTCCTTCTTCCACTGACAGCAGTCCATGATGTCTGGGCGTGATCAGGAAATGCTGCCCCTTGCCCTCGATAGGCTCCAGTTCCAGGGAAATCCTGTGGTCCAGGCTGAGTCAGTGAACTGCCTCCAGCCGGTCCCTTGAGGCTGGTATTGGACGGTTCCATGGCCCAGTCTGGGCAACCGAGAGTTTAAAACAGAACTTATGCCTGTATTTCCAGGGCTGAGAAGCTGCTTTTCTGGCCAGTTGCTGAGAGGATGGTGTGATATTAGGGCTGCCAGTGGGCATGCGTTTGCCCCATGTCCAGCCAGAGTTTATGTCCCTGGCTAGACCAGACTTAGACTTCTCACTGACTCATGCCCAATCCACTTAGATGCTTTTTTTTTTTTTTTGCCTGGTTTTTATCACCATTGCAACAGAGAGAGTCATCAGAGACACTCCTCTTGGCCCAAGGCAGAGAGGGAGGATGGTATGAAGATGAGGACTGGATGTAAGTTCTTCTTGAGGACTCTGAGCACCTCTGGGGAAACCACAGGGTCCTCATGCAGAAGCCCCTCCATAGCTTCCTCGACATGTCCAGGCTCTGGGTACAGTCAAGGCCTCGACTGTGTGGCCTCCTGAAACCAGCTCCCATGGGTGGTGCTTGCCATGGCCGGGTTCTTCCACAGCTCAGTTGGCCTCCTTGGTTGGGAAGCTGTGGATCAGAGCTCTCAGGAGTGTCTCCAGACTCACTCTGCTCATCCTCTGTCTGCCATGAAAGGCTTGAACTGCGCAGGGCCGAGACCAGTCTCTCCATCTAAATGCTCCCAGTTCCTCCCACTATGTCCATGGCTGTGGCCCGACGACCTCCTGCCCGTGGAGCCCCAGTTCTCTCAGGCCGGTGTTCTCTTAACACGCCCACTCAGAACTGATGCTACTTAACCGGCCTGCTTGGGAGTGAAGGATGGGGCTTGTGGCTGGGCCACCCAGGAAGTCCTGTGTGTGCATGTGTGATCAGTCGTGTTCAACTCTATGAGACCCAGTGGACTATAGCCCGCCAGGCTCCTCTGTCCGTGGGAGTTTTTAAGCAAGAATACTGGAGTGGGTTGCCATTTCTTCCTCCAGGAGATCTGCCTGACCTAGGGGTTGAACCCATGTCTCCTGCGTCTCCTGCCCTGGCAGGCAGATTCTTTACCACTGCGCTGCTCAGATGTGGCTAAAACAGCACTTCTTACTGTTCCTGGAGAAACAACCAGAATTATCCCTACCAGAATTAAAGTCCCTGTGTGTGCTGGGTCCCAAAGACTCAGGACCTCTTCTCCCTCCTTCCTGCATGTTTGTTCTCTCTCCTTCTGGGGCCCTCTGTCTTTCCTGAGTTAGTTCCTGCCCATCGTTTTTTTTTAGGTCTCAGCTTGAATGTCTCTACCCTGCCCCCAGACTGGGCCAGACCACTCTGCTGTACGTCTTCATTCATTCATGGGGTGTATGTTTTGTTTTGTTTTGTTTTAAATAGCATGTGCTACTTTTCTGAACAGGCTACACCCTCCTATGAGGTGTCCTCATATGAGCTCACAGTTATCTCCATGTCAACCTCTGTGGCTTGTAATGAAGACCTGTGTCCCTTGCACAGCCCTGTGTTCAGAGCGGCTAGTATATTTATATCAGGCTTTCAGTGAATAAGTGAATGCATTTGTCCCTTATTTCTCATTTGCAGTTGTCTCTCTTGCCTTTCCTACCAAGTCTTGGCCTCGCTGCCCCTAAATGTGTGGCCTCTCGGGAAATTCACGTTTCCTGAGAACCCATTCTCAAATGATCTCATAAAAGGGGAGGATGGATCAGGAACTATCTGGAACACATGCAGCCATGAAAAGTCAATGATTCAGGGCCCGGGAGGCCTGGTTTGGAAAGGTATGGTGCTGGAGTGGGTCTCAGAATTGTCAAGCTCTTGAGGTCAGGGGACAGGATTAGTAACCTCAGGCTGGCAACTGGCAACCAAGGGGCTTGCTCCTGGCTGTGGCGTTCTGGCTGTAGTTGGAGCATTAGTGCTAAGGCCCACCCTGCAGTGTGCCCGTCACCTCGAGGCCTCCACGGGCCACTGATGAGCATAATGCATACCAGAGAGGTGATCCAGCTTTTACTAGGAAGTCCAGATGTTGAACCCACATCCAGGAGACCTGCGAGACTGTGAATTGTCTGTGACATAAAACTATATCAAACATATAGTCTGGTTTAACACTACAGTGTGTGTATGTGTGCGCGCATGTCTGTGTGTGTGTATGAGAGAGAGAGAGAATCTCATTAAATATCTGGAATGATCACATTTCAGGGGCCTCTGACCATGGCTTTGTGTGCTGTCCCCTGGGTGTGAGTAGCTCTGCGAGGCTGAATTGAGAGCTGTGGCTGGAAGGCCGGGGGCTGGGCCAGAGTTCATCTGCCCGTTCCTGGCTGGCCCATTGCTCCAGTTCCACTGGGTGTGTCGTCAGAGAAGCAAGCAGCATCCTGCCTCCTCCACAGTGGGTGATTTATTCCGTAAGAATCAATCCAGTTAAGATCAGAAAATGAGCAGTTTCTTTGGGGCTTTCGGGTGCCCCAAGTCGAGAGTTCTCCTGTCAGTCATTGTATAACGATCTGCATGTGTGTGCACGCATGCTAAGTCGATTCACTCCTGTTGGAGTCTGTGCGACACTCTGGACTGTAGTCTACCAGGCTCTTCTGTTCATGAAACTTTCTAGACAAGAATACTGGAGTGGGTTGTCATTTCCTCCTCTAGCGGATCTTCCTGGCCCAGGCACTGAACCCACATCTCTCTCTCTCTCTCTTTTTTTTTAAGATTTATTTATTTATTTATTTTATTTTACAATATTGTATTGGTTTTGCCATACATTGACATGAATCCGCCATGGGTGTACATGTGTCCCCTATCCTGAATCCCCCTCCCACCCACCTCCCCATTCCATCCCTCTGGATCATCCCAGTGTACCAGCCCCGAGCACCCTGTATCATGTATCACACCTGGACTGGTGATTCATTTCACATGTGATAATTTACATGTTTCAATGCCATTCTCCCAAACCATCCCACCCTCACCCTCTCCCAAAGAGTCCAAAGACTATTCCATACATCTGTGTCTCTTTTGCTGTCTCGCATACAGGGTTATCGTTACCATCTTTCTAAATTCCATAGATGTGGGTTAGTATATTGTATTGGTGTTTTTCCCTCTGGTTACTTCACTCTGTATAATAGGCTCCAGTTTCATCCACCTCATTAGAACTGATTCAAACGTATTCTTTTTAATGGCTGAGTAATATTCCATTGTGTATATGTACCACAGCTTTCATATCCATTCATCTGCTGATGGACATCTAGGTTGCTTCCATGTCCTGGCTATTATAAACATGTGATGAACATTGGGGTACACGTGTCTCTTTCAATTCTGTGAGCCCACGTCTCTGATGTCTCCTGCGTTGGCAGGCTGGTTCTCACCACTAGTATACCTATCTAGGTTTCTAAATAGTATTTGTTTACCTTTTTCTAACTGAATAAAGTAATATACATTCGTAACAGATAACTTGGAAAAATTTTTAAATAATATAATTGTAATCCCTTCACTCCGAGAAATATACCAGTACATTTGCATCTAGTTTTTTGTTTTTTTCCAGTTTGGCCATCCCACCCAGCTTCATAGGAGCTTAGTGCCCTGACTAGAATTTGAACCTGGGGATCCAACAGTGAAAGCCTTGAGTCCTAACCAGTGGACCACCAGGAGATTCCCTGCATCTAGTTTTTTTATGAATAAATATTGTGGAGCAAAATCACAACCTTATTATGTATTCATTTCCATATCTTGCTTACCTATACATCAAGAATATCTTATTATCATCATTATTACTCTCTGAAAGCACACTTTTACTTGTTGCATAGTATTCCACTATTTGGATATACTACTATTTATTTCTTTTCTTCTAAGCTACTTTTATTTTTAAAATAGTTTTTGTTGGAGTATAGTTGACTTAAACAAAGGTGTGTTAGTTTCAGGTTTATATCAAAGTGAATCACACACACACACACACACACACACACATCTCCATTCTTTTTCATATCCTTTCTCCACTTAGGTTATTATAGAATATTGAGTACAATTCCCTGTGCTATATAGTAGGTCCAAGTTAGTTATCTATTTTATATATAGCAGTGTGTATATGTTACTCCTCCTAACTTGCCACTTCGTGCTACATTTGGTAACAATTAGTTTGATTTCAAGATTTTCGAGTCTGTTTCTGTTTTGCAAAAAAAAAGTCAATTTGTATAATTTTAATCATTTTTACTGGTTGCATAGTATTTCACTATTCAGATATGCTACTATTTATTTAACCAATCTTCCATCTCTGGACACTTAAGGTGTTTCACTTATTTTCCAACAAAAGTAGATACAAATGATTGCTCTTACATATAGATTTTTATAAGTGTCTCTGAGTATTTTCTTAGGAAAACCTCAAGACTTTTTGGGGATCAATCGGGAAAGATTCTTTCTCTTGCTCAGACTGCTTGACTGGTAGAAAGTCAGTCCGGGGGAGCTGGAGACCTCTTGACCACTTTCTAGGGAATGAAGCCTTAGAAAAGTAGAAAGGAGACAGTGAGAGACAGGGGCATCCTGACGGTGCCATCTAAACACCTGGGCCCAGCTGTGCCTGGCCTTGCCATCTTTCTGTCTGCAATGCATTGCATCTCATTCAATGCAAGCTGATGTCTTTTACCCACCAGTAAACACTCGTCAAACTGAGGGTTGAAGCACATGGTCCAAGGGCTGGAAGCTGTGCATGCACTTCCACAATGGGAGGTGGCCATCCAGCTTCTGATGAGACCCTTCCTATGGTGTCTTCAGACTCACTACCTTTGAAAAAAACCCATTTCCTTGCTGGAAACTCGGAGGGCTAAAAGTTCCCTCCTATAGCAGCTAAAATGCATTTTCTTTTATTTCTAATTTTCAGATGGAGGTTGGAGAATGCCAGCATTCTTATTGAGGGCACCAGGGCTAGCACCCTCCATACTGCCAGTAATGGGTCAAGTTAACCCAGATTGCAGAGCTATCACCCAGGCACCACCAGAGCAGATACACAAAACCTCCTGTTCGCACTTGGAGCAGCATCAATCCCCAGACCTCTAGTCCTCACTTTCCCTTCCTTTCATCTGGGCCGGGAGAGAGGGCTTATGCAGCACGAAGCCGTCTTATCCACAGTTTAGCAAACGTCTGTGGAGTCTTTAAAGCGGTTTCTGTCATAATAAAAATATTTTAACTTATAACCTCACAAAGAGATAGGCATGGGAGTCTTTATAAAGCACAGAAATCCAGATGAGCATAATTTGAAAGTAATTTGAATCGTAATGAGTATTTTTAATGTAAACAGGCAGGAGGAAAATTTTGCTGGGTTCTGATGTAGTACACACACCCAAATATGTGTCTTTCGATGGAAATATGAGTGTCAAGGGAATCCAAGATGGTGCAGACGTCACTGGCATAAATAAGAGAGAAAGGGTATTTTCTGGGGGTTTCAGCAGGAAAAGAAAGGCAATGATTCTGCTATACAGCCCATGGTCATTGCCGATCTAGCCTCTGAATGGAAACTGGGGGCAAAATGTAGACAAGCTGAGAACACTGACTAGTTCTTATGAGACAAAAAGAAGGATGTGCTGGAAGGGTTCTTAGAAATAGAGAGGGACAGGTGTCTGCAGATATCAGGTACCTGATACCCACCCCCCACACCTAATATTTGCACTTATATTGATATTTAACTAATGCATCTGCCCCAATTCTCCCATTTTTTTTGTCCTCACACACATTTATTTAAAAGGAACTTTTACACCATTACAGTAGATGTAAGACCACAATCACTTGTCTTAAATAAAATGAAAACAAGACATCATCATTAAAAGCTAGCCTGATGCTTCTGCTTGCCCAGAGCTCCGAACCTTGGGTCCATTCCTTTTTAGCTGAAAGCAATGAGCAAACTGTGAGAAAGATATTTAAGGTGTCCTGACACCGAAATGAGTCTTTGTTGTAATCAGAATGATTTAAAATAAAGGTAAATAAAACATGGGCAGATATCTCATTGTGATGTCTACTGCTATTTCATGAGTTGTCCATATGCCTCGTCAAAGCTTCTCAACTACTTCTATGACTAAGTACCCCTATTGATGGAGTCCAGTTGCCTCACTGGACACACAGGATGCTGAGAACTAGCCTAGGGAGGAAGCTGTGTCTTCAGCAGCCCCCTAGCTCCCGGTTCCAGTTTCTTCCTTGCTTCCTTCACCATCTCTGCCATTCACCATAGTGAAAGTGAAGTTGCTCAGTCGTGTCCAACTCTTTGCGACCCCATGGACTGTAGCCTACCAGGATCCTCCGTCCATGGAATTTTTCAGGCAGGAGTACTGGAGTGGGTTGCCATTTCCTTCTCCAGGGGATCTTCCCAACCCAGGGATCAAACCCAGGTCTCCTGCACTGCAGGCAAACGCTTTACCGTCTGAGCCACCAGGGAAGCCCCTCTTAAATGAATGTTGGGGGGACACAGGGCAGATGTTTAACTCTCCTAGAAGGAGAGGCAGTGTGAGGGGGTCCTCTTCACAGAAAATGTGGTCAGGACCGTACGGTGCTAAGCTGCCAGCGGGGCCCAAGCCTTATCTCAAGGACAAGGACATTCAGCTCAGAGGACAGTCTTTGCTGGCTCCACGTTTGGCTTCTTCGGTGACAGCTGCTTCTACCAAAGCAAGTGCTGCAGATCCAGAATTTTCAGAAATAATCTCCAATCCTCAAAAAGGACATGTTTACACCAAAACTTCTCTGTGTGTTCACTCAGAGCCTCCTGCAATTTTCTCTGTGCTGCACTTTCGTGGGATGGCTTTTGCCCCGGAGCATCCACACATGCAAATAGATCCTGACTGATGTCCAGCCGGGCTCCTCCCCAAACGGAGCCAAATTATTTATTGTTGTTTGTTTCTCCTGCATTTTAAAAATCATGCCTATGCTGAGCCGAGTGCACACTTTCAAGTTCACTTGCAGATCCATGGAAAGCTGAAAAGCTTCATCATTACTACTTCAGGCGGTCTTTGTCAGTGTCTCCCGTAGGTGTCCTTAGAACCAGTCCCTTTTAGCAGCTTTCTTAGCCTTTCCCAGAGTTGCAGAATCTGAAGTTTGAGACTATTGTTATAATCCACATTTTAAAATTGGACTGCGTCCTGTCTACCCTAAGCCAGGGAGTAGATGGTCCTTAAGAGGCAAATATTCGTCCTCCACCTGGACATACTTCAATGCATGGTTCACACGCTTTCCAGGCCTGGGACTGTGCACTGCATTCTGTAGTTAAGGTGAGTTTGCATAAAAGATAGTGGAAACCGGATTAAATGAAATGTTGACAAACTGCAACTTCAGGTGCACTTGGATCCTGGTGTTTGATCCATCATGAGCCAATCAGTCAATGGGTCTCTTCATTCAGCATTCAATGCTGAATGCTAAGCCCTGTGCAAGTTCCTGCGGCGCGGGAGGAGGTCCCTACCTCCAGGAACATTTTGGCTTGCTGGGAGGGCAAGGTATATATTTGAAGAGGCCTATCCAAAGGGAGGGGCTTCCCTGGTGGCTCAGAAGTTAAAGCATCTGCCTCCAGTGCGGGAGACCTGGGTTCGATCCCTGGTTTGGGAAGATCCCCTGGAGAAAGAAATGGTAACCCACTCCAGTATTCTTGCCTGAGAAATCCCATGGATGGACAGAGGAGCCTGGCAGGCTCCAGTCCACGATGATGTTCTCAAACACCTGCCATTCTTGGGGCAGACCTTGCCCTATTCATTTACTCACTCACTTTTCATTACCACTTACTTATGCTGATAACTCAAAAAAAAAAATTATTGATATCTATTCTTTAGTAGCAAGCACTGTGCTGAGTTTGAGGCATACAAGTGTGCATAGCAGGTAGCCTTGGCCCCCTACGCGCACACTTTCTAGCAGAGAAGGTGACTCTTGGTAGACACCCAGAGAGCTAGGCAGGTCTGCCTGTGACCCCAGAGTGACTCTGGGAGCTAGCACACTAAGCAGCGGTTCTGTTGTAATCTCTTGTGAAATAAACCTGCCTTTTGTGGCCAATCAGTTTCCTGTGGCTGCTGTTAACAAGTTGCCACAAACTTGGTGATTTTAAATAACAGACATTGGGACTTTCTTGGTGATCCAGTAGTTAAGACTTTGCCTTCAGATGCAGGGAGTGTCGGTTTGAACCCTGGCTGGGGAGCTAAGATCCCACATGACTCAAGGCCGAAAAACCAAAGCATAAAACAGGAGCAATAAAAACTTTTAAAATGGTCCACATACTTACTTTAAAAAAAAAAAAAAAAACAGACATTTATTCTGTCACAGTTTCAAAGGCCAGAGGTCTGAAATCAGCACAACTGGGGCCAGACCAGGGTGTCACCATGGTCTTCTTCCAGCAGGAAGCTCTGGGGGAGAATCCATCCTTACGTCGTCAGCTTCTGGTGTCAGCTGGCAGTCTTTGGCTTGGGGCCGCATCCCCGCAGTCAAGTCAGCGTCTTTGAACCTTTGTCTGGCCCATCTTTGCATCACCTTCTCTGCGTGTGTCACATTTCCCTCTGCCTGCCTCTCTGAATGTCCCATGTGATTGCCCTTGGGGCCCTCAGATACGCAGGTGAAACCACCCTTATATTATATACTGACTTCCCTGGTGGCTCAGAGGGTAAAGCGTCTGTCTACAATGCGGGAGACCCGGGTTCTATCCCTGGGTAGGGAAGATCCCCTGGAGAAGGAAATGGCAATCCACTCCAGGACTATTGCCTGGAAAATCCCATGGACAGAGGAACCTGGTAGGCTACAGTCCATGGAGTCACAAAGAGTCGGACACAACTGAGCGACTTCACTTCACTTTATGATGTATAAATATCAGTAACCTCAGATCCTTATGGCAGAAAGTGAAGAGGAACTAAAGAGCCTCTTGCTGAAAGTGGAAGAGGAGAGCAAAAAAGCTGGCTTAAAACTCACCCATTGAAAAAACTAGATCATGGCATCCAGTCCCATCACTTCTTGGCAAATAGATGAGGAAACAACGGAAACAGTGACAGACTTTATTTTCTTGGGCTCCAAAATCACTGCAGATGGTGACTGCAGCCATGAAATTAAAAGATCCTTGCTCCTTGGAAGAAAACCGATGACCAACCTAGACAGCATATTAAAAAGACAGACATTACTTTATCCACAAAGGTCCGTCTAGTCAAAGCTATGGTTTTTCTAGTAGTCATGTACAGATGTGCGAGTTGGACCATAAAGAAAGCTGAGCGCCAAAGAACTGATGCTTTTGAACTGTGGTATTGGAGAAGACTCGAGAGTCCCTTGGACTATAAGGAGATTCAACCAGTCCATACTAAAGGAAATCAGTCCTGACTATTCATCAGAAGGACTGATGCTGAAGCTCCAATACTTTGACCACCTGATGCGAAAAACTGACTCACTGGAAAAGATCCTGATGCTGGGAAAGACTGAGGGCAGGAGGAGAAGGGGACGACACAGGATGAGATGGTTGGACGACATCACTGACTCGACGGACATGAATTTGAGCAAGCTCCAGGAGTTGGTGAAGGACAGGAAAGCCTGGCATGATGCAGTCCATGGGGTCGGAAAGAGTCAGACACGACTGAATGACTGAACTGAACTGCCTCTCCTAATATCCCATGTGATTGCACTTGGGGCCACCAAGATTATCACACCATCTCAAGATTCTTCACTTAATCACATTAGCAAATCATACCCTTACAGGGTGACATTCACGGTTCCGGTGATTATGACCTACTAGGCTACAAATGTGTCGCCCGCCACCTGCCCCCGTGCAATCTATATGTTTCGTCTTTTTCAATATAAATTTATGTATTTTAATTGGAGGCTAATTACTTTACAATATTGTATTGGTTTTGCCATACATCAACATGAATCCACCATGGGTGTACACGTGTTCCCCATCCTGAACCCCCCTCCCACCTCCCTCCTCATACCATCCCTCTGGGTCATCCCAATGCACCAGCACCAAGCATCCTGTTTCATGCATTGAACCTGGACTGGCGATTTGTTTCACATATGATAATATACATGTTTCAATGCCATTCTCCCATATATGTTGCGTCTTAACACTCAAGAGTGAAGGGATTAGGAGGAGGGGCCTTTGGGAGGAACTTGAGTCATTAGGATTCCATCCTCAAGGGTGGGGTTAGTACCTCATAAAACAGGCTCTGGAGAGACCCTCTCCCCACTTCCATCAGTGTGGACACAGCAAGGTGATGGCTCTGAACCAGGAGGAAGGCCTTCACCAGAACCTCACCCTGCAGGCATCTTGATCTTGGACTCCCAACTTCCAGAACCATGAGAAACAAATATCTGTCTTTATAAATTACCCACTATGTGATAGCTTGTCATACCAGCCCAAATGGCCGCAGACAAGACCTAATATCTTTGGGGGCTATCGTTTTGCCTGCCATTTGTGACTTCCCTGGCCATTGCATACAGGCTGGCCTTTAGATGTTGCCATAAGTAATCACTCCACAAACGTGCAGTCTTCTCTGCTCTCTACCACTTTCTGGCCAGCTTCCCTAGGACACGTGTCATCCTTGTTAAGAAAGAGCTCAGAGTCACAGGTCAGGCTGCAGCTCTGTGGCCTCCCCGAGAGAGGGCCGGCCCTCCCCATCCTGTTGACGGGAGGATTCTGAGAGCCCATCACCGCCTTGTCTCTCTCTGTGTGAATGCCTGCATTCTGTGAGCAGCAAGAGGGTCACAAATCAGTGCACGCTCGGGGTCAGTGAGGAAACACAGAGAGATTAAGGGGACAAAGAGAGGGCAGGGCAGGGCGTGCTCCCGCTGGGAGTTAACCTAGCAGAACCATAGCAGGACAGGCAGACAGCCCTGCCCTGCCCCAGGGCCTGGCCCTTCACTGTCTGAGAAGAGGTACCAGGTCGCTCACAGCATCTCCTCCATCCTGCATCCCAAGTGCCTGACTCCATACCTCCCAATGAACACCCTGCTTTCCTAACACACAAGCCAAAGGGCCCTGTATCATCCTGAGTCTCCCAGAAGTGTTGTATTCATATCATGATTTCTTTTCTGGAAGCATCTTACAGGATGCTCATGACCACCAGGGCCCAACCTTACCATGTTCCTTTTCCAGATGAAGAATCTGAGGCCCAGGGAGGCCAACTGAGGATACAGCCAGGGAGAAGGATGGATAAAAACCCAAGAACAAGAACACCCTGCTTGGAGATTGTCTGCTAGATAGGAGTGCCTTTCATGGCTAACCTAGTCTAGGACAAGACTGTGTGTAGAAGGGAGAAGAAAAGGTCAGTCCTCAGGTCTTTCTGGACACACCCAGCCTTAGCCTCTGCTCTCACCTCTTCCAAAGCCCTGGAGGGCTGGAGGAGCCAAACACCTCGACGGATGGCTGACACTCCAGAAGTCTCAGGATACACACAACCTGACGAGCATCTCCAGGACAGGCCTGCTGGGGATATGGGCCCTTGAGGAAGGGTTTCTATAGACACCTAGGCTGAAGTTTTAATCCAGTTCCCTCCTCTCCGTTCCCAATTACATAGCCTTCCTCATCACTTGGGCTGCCATTTTTGGGGTCACAGAGTCAGACAAGACTGAAGCGACTTAGCAGCAGCAGCAGCAGCAGCAGCCTCATCACTTACAAAGCCGTCAAGTAGCTGCAGAGCATCATGGGCCAGCGTGGGTAGAGGCCTGGCCAGGCTTGATCCCATTGGAGGAAAGTCATCTGATTGTACAGCCTGGGGTCGGATGGGATGATGGGTGATGGCTGAAGATTTTGTCGGGGGGAAAAAGGAATCTGCTCTCCCTGCCCCACCCCCTGCCACGTCTGAGAACTGACCACAGTTGCCAAGACTGACCATGCCAGGCCCATGTCAGCTTTCCTGCCATCACCTTGTAGAGTGGAGCCAGGGTGGGCATCTGCCCCCAGCTGCGCAGCCACCTTTCCCTTGAAAGGATGAGTGTAGGGCAGCTCTCAGAACCAGCCTCCTCCCATCCATGTGCTGGGAGCAGTGGCTCGGAACTCATGGGTTTCTATCTTCAGTCCTGAAGAAGCAGCAAGATCTGGTCTGCAGAGGGAAAGAGAGGGAAGCCAAGGGGGAGGAGATGCCAGCATTGGGGCTGGCAGTGTTCCCAGTTTCTGGGACACATCCTTCCTGCCCTGGGTGCCTCCACTGGTCTCTGCTTCCTAATGACAGAGCTCACTTGATTTCTTGAGACTGAACGAGTGGCCCCAGTTACTTGCAGCCACAGGAGTGCTGACCACGGGCTGCAGCTGTGTAGGCCTTTGTGAGCAGCACAGCCCTGGGCTGGGTGGAGGCCCCAGGACTCTAGATAGAGGGACAGCTGCTCTTCTGACTCCCTGAGATCCAATAGGGGCTGGAATTGGATCCTGATGACCCTGAGGCCCAGCCCCTCCCACGCCCTAGCAGTCAAGAGGGAACAGTCTCAGAGGACTTCCTGAATGGCCTGGTAGGACACACCATTTCAAGGTGGGACAGGGTTCCTGCAGGTAGAGGGAAGGAACAAGGCCAGGGAATCATCCCAGAATATGCGGATACTAAAGAGAGAATGTCTGAGGCCAGGGCAGGAAGGGACATTACAAGGGTCAGCGGTGACAGCTCTTGGCTAGCTGTCCCTGACCTTGACATATCCATGCCCTCAAAGTTTCCTTAGACACAATAACGTTCCATTTAAACAAGGAAACTGAGGATCAGAAAGCATGTTGGCTTCCTAGGGCTTCCTGTGGTCATAACAATGGGTACAAACTGGCCACTTTAAAACCACGGAAATTTATTCTCCCTAAATTCTGGAGGTCCCAAGCCTGAAGTCATTGTGTCCTGAAATCAGGCATGTGCTTCTCTGCAAAGCCTCTTGGGGACAGTCTGCTCCTTGCCTTTTCTGGTGACTCCAGGCATTGGCTTGTGGCAGCATCACGCCCATCTGCCTGTTTTCACATCGCCCTCTCCTCTTTTCTTGTGTCTCCTCTTCCACGTCATATTAGGATACTTGTCATTGGATTTAGGGCCCATCCAGGCAATCCACAGTGGCCTCATCTTGACATTCTTGATTACATCTGCAAAGACCCTTTTTCCAGACAAGGACGCACTCAGGCTCGCGCACAGACTTAGGAACACACGGGAGGAGTGTAAGGTGGAGACAGGCGAGGGGGCAGCAAGGGAAGAATGAGCTGCCCAGCACTGGCTATCCCCTGCATGTGCTGAGAAAAAACAGGTGTGATTGTATTTATCCCAGATCGACGGACATGAGTTTGACTGAACTGAGCTGATACCAGCTCCATGGCTTTTAGAGAAGAGCCAGAGCAGGGGGCCTGGGGTGGCATCCACATCCTTGTAACTATGTCCCCACAAATGTTTCTATATGAACCATGAAGAAACTATCATTTACCCTCCTAGGAGACACTCTTCAGATCCCAGGAACCATATTGCCAGGAACACCGGCAAGTGTCAGAGCACTGGGGGGGACCTTTTGAAAGTGAAAGTGATGGTGGGTTTGTCCAGGGATGTGCCAGGGGAACAGTGAAGGTCAGGAGTTGGATGGAGCAGAAAGGCTTCTACTGGAAGAGATGAAGCTGTCTGTCCTACACCAGGCTGCCCAGAGGGGCACTTCCCCAGAGGGTGATGGCTGAGTCCAGGTGGTGTGTGACCAGCAACTGGGGAAGAAAGATAGGGTGTGCGGGGTCCCATCCTTCCTGTGTCTCCCTCTTCCCACTCTGGACAGCTCATCAGACTGTGTATGTGGCAATACGCCAGGCACCCCAGCCCCTCTGCAGAACCAAATGAGGAACTTCATCAGGGACATGTCCACATCCCCACCACACACACACACACACACACACACAAGCAGTCTTTTGTGCTGTTAATCCAAGAGCGCCTTCTTCCAAAGGTCTCCCCATTCCCTGCCCTGCATTCCTCTCTTCACCTTCTCCCTAGCCTCATCATGTACGCTCAATCCTCCTCCTCAGCCTTTGTTCGGACCAGGAAAACGCACTTTCACCTAAACTCAAGTAAATCATCAAGTGCCATAGAAAGTTACGTTCAACACTAGGGAAAATTGAATTTATCTTGGGGAGGTTTTATTCTTCCAAAAGTCCACTTCGGCAAAGTCTAATGTGTGGAAAAGCATGAAATACTACAGCTCCGGATGGAGCCTGCTCTCCGCCGAGCATTAAGCCGCAGGGTCCGAAACCCGCCTCACTCCCGTCAACCACTCTCTTTAACTCAAATGCCCATCAATGTCCCTGCTAAATGGGAGTCTTAGGCACATCTCATCTTATCATAATGTCACGAAACCCATAGAATTACAAATCAGGTTTAAGGCAGAAACTGTGACAGCCAAATCTAAGTACACCAAAAGTACATTAAGCATCCGTCTTCATTTAGCATCCCCATTCTGGCCCACCTCTCAGCTCAGACCCACTCCGTGCAGAGCTCAGCTTGACACAGTCTTAAGATCCATTTTCGAGTGGACTGAAATATAAATGACAGTTCACCCTGCACATGAACATAGACAACTGTATAAAATATTTAAATAAAGACAGCAAAGAACAGAGGATTGCTGCAAAGCCTTTGGCAGACCCCGCCTTGGGGAATTTAGCAGCTTGAGATTCATTACAAATTTCATCTTTAATGTTATTTTTAGTTCAATATTTTGTAGCACTCAGAAGTAAATCTTGGTACACTGTCTCCTCTCCCCTGGCTTCCTCTCTTCTGTTGTCTGATCCTTCAGTTTTACTGAAACCTAATACGTTTTCAATAAAATTGATTTGTGACGTCGTAATGCTGTGTGTTGCCATCTCCCATTCCTTGATGTAACGGGGAGAGGACAATTGCATGATTTGGCAAAGTGAGGCAGATTGCTCTTTGTCGTGGAATAGATTGGAGTGAATTCGGAAACCACCCTGCAGCAACACAGAAACTCTCCATGTATTCTTGCCTCTTACGCTCTGCCGTTTTGAAGGTCTAGCCTCCAACGTCACTCCTGAGTGCAAAGTACCCTGTCCTCTCCAAACACAGATGTGGAGGAGAGGAGGAAACCTCTGGTTTCAATACTTACTGTTCACCTGACCTCTTGATATGAGTTTCCACGTGGCAATTTAGAGCCAGTTTGGAAGTTCCGAATGAATTTCTAAAAAGGTGCCTGTTCCCCCCTGGGAGCAGAAGAGGGTTAGTTGACTGGAACCCTGTCCTAAGGTAATTCTTTGGGTTCTTCAGTCTTCTAGGGAGACAGCAGGGAGATTTAAATACAGCCTTGCCCACAAGGCAGCCAGCAAGGTGAGAGGGAAGTCAGAAAACAGTGACCTGCTGCTCAGCCAGCCCCCTGGATGTATGAAATTGAAGCCCCTGGAAAAGGAACAGAACCCAGAAGATTCTTGTGATTTTGACTGAACCAGGATGGGTGGTTCTCACTTGTCTTATCAGGACAGACCCAGACTTCTGACTCGGGGAGATGAAGAGCTGGCGAGGAAGGTTCAGAATGAAGCTCAGAGCAGCTCAAGACAAACAATATTTGACTCAAAAATCAAGTGATCCATGATATTTGCTGGATAGAGCTCTGTGACTTGGTTTTTTCATGTCAAAAATGGGTCTGATGCCCTTGGCCTCCTCATTTAGTAGGACAGCTGAGGTTGAAGGAGTAAGAGAACTCTGCTTGCTTGAAGGGTTATCTTTGCATTGGCAAAAACAAAGGGAGAGAACTGTGGTGGTTATCTGGGTAATTTATACCTAAATTAAGCTGAAAAAAGAAGAAAAAAAGGAGGGAAGGGTGGTAGAGGTTGAGATGGTTAGATAGTATCACTGACTCAACGGACATGAATTTGAGCACACCCTGGGAGGCAGTGAAGGACAGGTGAGCCTGGGGTGCTGCAGTCCATGGGCTCACAAAGAGTCAGACATAACTAAGCCACTGAACAACAACAGCAGAAACTGAATAGCTTTTAAAGCAAAGGGGCTCAGAAATTTCAGCTTTGGAACCAGGCACATGTCGATCATTCGGGCAAGGGATTCACGAAGGGAGTGCTGTCCTAAGTAACATGCTCGGGGGCAAGAAGCTGGGAGGACAAGGGACGACACCAGACAAAACCGCCAGTTCAGCTGGACTCTCCCTTCAGATCCGTGGGGAGCTGTCCCACCCGGAGGAAAGGGGTCTGGACTTTTGGATTCCCACTTTAGTCTGCCGTTGGTTGGGCCACCTCCGGGGTATTTCCAGGTGAGGTGACTCCCCAGGGCTGAGGATGGTTCTCAGGACTTGCATACACTTGTTACCACTGGTATCCACAGTGGCCTGAGATGGGGGCCACGGCCCATTACAGGCAGGCCTGCCGGAGCACCACAGTCCAGTGAAATCTCCTTCTAACATCTCCCTGCTGAGCTGGGAGATACACTCCAGATCCATGAGGGCAAGAAACCTCATCGTGCTCCAGGAAGTTTTTGAACGCCTCAGAAGATACCCATGCCAAATAATAATGGTTCCGGTGGAAAAGAAAAGCTACTTGTAGTCTGTATCTAAGGAGAGGAAAGGGTCAACTTGAGAGCAACAGAGGGACTGGTTTTTTGTTTTTGTTTTTTTTTTGCCTCTATCCTGCGACATGACACTCTTTCCCTTAAGTAATTGCTGTCAGATTCAATGAGAAAATACACGGAAAGAATTTTACACCATGTCTGGCACATAGTAACCACTCAATAAATGTTAGCTTGTTATTATTATCATTTTCCTAAATGGCAAGGTCAAACCAATTAGCTGGGTTTTTCTTTTTAATGAAAACTCTGATAAGATAATCATTGCGAGGGAGAGAGGCTTTGAATCCTCTGTTAACGGGGATGATTAAAATGCTCTTGATGATGCTGGGACAGGGACAGCATATAGATTTTCTTACATGCCCACTCCAACTGAGCCTGGTGGCTGCTATTGTTAGGAAGGATTCTGAGGTGGTATCTAGGTCCAGGGAGAAGGATTTTGTTGATTAATTAGTCGTGCCTCCCACCCACACCAGAGAAGACACATGGGTAATCTGCGGTATCTTGGCCCTTTGGAATCATCAGAATTCATGGCTTTTATTAAGCACAAAGCTCCAAGGAAGCAGATGACAAGAGTTATTTCTCTTCTTAAGCAGAAGGTCCAAGCCTGGGGCATCTCGCTTTGCGAAGGTGAGGTAGGAAGAAGTTCCCAGAATGTGCCACAGGTAAAGATATTTTCTCAGCAGTACCTGGATTTTCCCAAAAAAGAGGAGGAAAAAGAAAGAGAAGTTGGTGTGTTGGGGGGAAGATCTCCATTACTTGTAGCATATAACATACCTGCTAAGTCACTTCAGTTGTGTCAGACTCTGTGCGACTATAGACGGCAGCCCACCAGGCTCCCCTGTCCCTGGGATTCTCCAGGCAAGAACACTGGAGTTGGTTGCCGTTTCCTTCCCCAATGCATGAAAGTGAAAAGTGAAAGTGAAGTCGCTCAGTCATGTCCGACCCTCAGCGAGCCCATGGACTGCAGCCTTCCAGGCTCCTCTATCCATGGGATTTTCCAGGCAAGAGTACTGGAGTGGGGTGCCATTAAAGCATTCAAATCCAGAGTATGTGTGCATCCAACCACACAAATAACTACAAATAGATAGTAAAGACACAAACATCTCAGTGGGTCAAAGTTAAGTCTTCTTAGATGAAATCCGGTGGTCGAAACCAAGAGCTGCTCAATTTCACCAGTTGTCCATGATACACAAATAAAACAGCATCCTCTGGTCTAAATTGGCCAAACTTTTCAATCTGACAGCATGAAAGGCTGGGAGGATGTGGGAACTAAGTAGGAATACACATTGTACGGACTCTTAGAGCAAACTGGCCACCTCTAGGATGACTAATAAGATGTGCAGACCCTCTGCCCTTCCAGCCTCTCTATCTCTGGGTGTACACTTGACTGAATCTTTGTCCAAAGAGTCTCATGGAAGGACGCTTACAGTAGCTTGGTGCAGCAATAACAAAGGCTGAAACTAATCAGATTGACCATCACCAGGGAAATGGGTAAGTATCGAGTAAGCAGACATAAGATGTATCACTCACCTCTAAGTAACAGGGAAGCATCCAGTCATATTTATGGAGAGAATAAGGACAGTAAAAACAATAACCTCCCACGCACAAGCACCATACATGTCATCTGAATGCAAGGGGAGTGTCTGGAAGCTACATGTATGTGTGTGCGAAGTCGCTTCAGTCATGTCATGTCTGACTCTTTGCGATCCTGTGGGCTGTAGCTCACCAGTCTCCTCTGTCCCATGGGATTTTCCAGGCAAGACTACTGGAGTGGGTTGCCATATCCTGCTTCAGGGGATCTTCCCGACCCAGGAATTAAACCTGCACCTCCTGCATTGTAGCCAGATTCTTTATCAGCCAGTCACCAGGGAAGCCCTTGGGTCCACTGGCTACATTGTTATGAGCTCCATCGGAAACTGATGACTCAGAGGGCACTCTGCAGCATCCCTAGTGGGTACTGTTTGACGTCATGTTTATGAACAGATTACCTGTATGGAACGCACATCACCTAGGCTTTGGGAGGCTCCTGGGAAGGCTCCTGCCATCTCTGGCACTTGGAACAGACTGTGAGCAGCAGACGGAATTTTTTTCTGGACCCCCTGCCCTCCACTGGATGGTGAGTCTCTCCTTATCTAATCTCCATGGCGTCAAGAGTGGGTGGCCCACAGGGCTCAGACGAGTGTCTTCCCTGACTTCTAGGTCTTTCCAGACTCCAATGATACTCTAGGCAGAGAGGATACCCCAAATCCCTCAAATGCAACTTCTGTTTTAAGGGCTTCGTCAGACTTTTCCAGTCTTCCTCAGCCACCTTTGCTATAGCAGCCCATCCCCTCTGGCTGCCACAGGCTCGCTCCTCAGGCCAAGCCTCTCCTCCAATGGTCAGTTCTCCCTTCACTCTCTCCTCCAGGGCCAGCTCCTCGGGGAGGCTCCAATTTATGACCCTCACTCACGCTCTCTTTTAGGATCCCTGGTGGAAAACCTTCATCATCTCCTTCCTCAAAGCTAAGACAAAGGACTTGGGACAGCCTGAGCCCCCTTGAGGCAGGCCGGGGCGAGTACAGGCTGGGGGTGGGGATGTGTGGAGACGGTGTTCCCTTGTTCCCTATCCTCGGTGTCCTTCCACGCCCTTGCCTGTGCTCACCGCCTCTTCCCTTCACTCACCCTGTCATCGTCTCTCCCGGGCCCCTGGATAGACTTTCTCACCCCCTGTGTTGCTTGCTTCCTGCACAGCAACCCGGAAAGCTGCCTTCAGGGAGAGGTGCTAAATACAAGTTTCCTCGATTGCCACCGTTAACTATTAAATACTTACTGAGAACCTAGGATACAGAGCAGGGCATGATGAGCTCTGGGGTTCTGACCCTTACCTGCCACGCTGTTCACCAAGCTGGCGTTGGGAAAAGAGATGGATATGGTCCTCAGAGCCAGAAATCCCAGGCTGGAGTCACAGTCACACAGTCTGTGGCTTCAGGCAGCGTCTGTAGCTCCAAGTCAGAAGGTCTCCCTCCAGTTCTCAGCTCAGCTTCCTAGGATTTCAAGGCCATTGAGTGGACGTCCCAAGTAGCTGCACCTAGACTGAGTTCAGGTTTTCTGTTTTCTCCTGTGTGTGATGTGCGTTATAATCCTGCCTGTCTGTCCTGTCTGGTGGGCTGTCTGAGGGTGGAGTAGATCACTCAAGAGAAAGGGCTTCTACAACCATTGAGGTTGCCCCTACAGTTTCTTAGCCAGGCTCATTTCTCAAATCTGATCAGCAAGAATTTATTCAGAATGCACTGTGTCCCAGGGGTTCTTCTAGACTTGCAGAATGCAGAGAAGGATGCAATCCAGCCAGGAAAGGATAGAAATAGAAATTGAAGAGCAGAGCATAGCAGGTGCTGCTGAGGCAGAAAGGAAAGGTGCTCTGGGCACACACACATCCCTCGGCTCGGGGGAGGCTCCTTAGCTGACCCTGTCCCCACATCCCCAGCAGAGTGAGTGTGCTACATGAGCAGAGACATGTGAGGGAGCTTGGTGCTTTCTTCCCAAAAGGTGCTTCTCAGAGAGGCTAAGGTTTCTTACGGAGGTGAAAGTCAGGGAAGAGCCACGTGGTGCAGTAAACATTGGTAAGGAGCCCCACCCGCGTCAATTCTGCATTCTCAAGGATGCTCTCAGGCAGTGTTCTTATTGCAAGCCCTGCCTGCTACACGACCCTACCTGTATCTGCAGGTGAGACATCCTGGAATGCCAGGAGCCTACATTCCCAGGAACAGCCCTCACCTGTTCCTCACAAGCTGGGCAGGACCAACTTGTGTCTCATCTACACAGGGTCCCTGTCCATCTCATCTGGCCTGCCTATTGCCCACGGCAGCAACCCGCCCTCAGATCCTCCTGCATGACCTGGCTCCCTTTCCTGCTTCCCCGCTCATGTTTTCTGGGACGACCTCCTACATCAATATCCACCCTAGAGTCCTCATCTAAGGACTGGATTCTGGAACCCACCGCACAACCCAAGACAAGACGTATGTGAAGAATCTGGTTTTGCCCCCACTTCACCCCTTGTGCGTGTCTCCATGGGCTGTCCTGTCCCATTCAAGAGTGGTTTTGGCATTGTCACCCGTCTGTCCCTGCCACACCTGCCGACAGGTCAATGGATGAAGATCGACCTCTTTACAGCCCGGCAGACCCCGGCCCTGCCTCGCCTTCTTGCAGTCTCCCCACCACAGCCACACCCCTTGTTTACCAAATGCTCAATTTTGGTTATGTTACTATAAAAATCAAGCAGCTGGCAATTCCAGCTTGATTAGCAGGTCTCCAGTTTTGATTAGGAAATTACTGCGGTAATCAAGGTTAATTCTCATTGCAGTGCTCAGCAATAGATTTTATATTTTGCAGGGAAATGGCTTTCCTACCTGGGATGGAGAACATTTCATGCAAGAAACCCAAAGAGAGAAAAGGAGGGCAGTGCATCTGAGCGGCATTGAGATCAGATGCCTGCAAGACTTCGTCTATTCTCCCTTCAGATGGACATTCTTGGGGCAAAGGAGGCTGGACAGGCATCCTGAGAAATACCAGGTCACCCTACCCTCGGGGCTTTCTGAGTGTCTTTGAGAAACTAGGGAGATACTTTTTGCTGGAATTGAAACCTCCCACCTGCTGGGGCCAAGGAGTCGAGTGCTAGAGGTCAGGGGTGCCTTGGACTGATATATGTCTTTAAATGCCTCCATGTGGGGCAAAGGAAGACAGCTTCTGTGTGAGCTGGTTGGGAGCAGTCCTTCCACTCCTCATGTTCTCCAGCAAATGACTGTCATCCATGAACGGAGTCATGAGTCCCATAGATGCTCAGGCTTGGGAGAAAGCTCTTGGGACAGTGGAGCCCTGCCGCTGAATTTTATTTCTGACTTTGCTCTGGCTCCAGTGTTTGAACTATGAAGCCTGGACAAGTTGAGATGAAGGTTTCCTGCCCCGCAGGTGGAAACATCAGACCGGAGACAGGAGGCGCCCCCGCCCCGGCTCTCTCTCTCAGCCCATTCCTCCCCCTGCAAATCTCTGTGCTGTAGTCACTAAATGTCAGCAACAGAGGCTTTGCCTCCAGTAGGTGACATTTGATTCAGTATCTCTATGGGGATGGATACTGTCAGTCTGTAGAGTACTGGTAGAACTTTGTTGGCAGGAAAGTGGTAAGGGAGTTAAGCTCGTTTTGGAGGGTAGGAAGGCAGCTGCTCTGCCTTCCGCCTCAGCCTCCTGCCAGCCCCTCTGCCACGTGTCCATGACTGCTACCCCTACCCCCCACCCCAGCTGCTCTAGGCTCCACCTGGATATAAGGTGAAGCAGGTCACACTGCAGCCCTGCCCCTCATTTTCTCCTCCAAACAGCAGGAGGTGCCACATGCCCTGTTGTAGATCCCGTGCCAGATCTTTCTCCAGGACCTCTGGGTGGAGACAGTAGCAGATGAAAACCAGAACTTGCCCTTGACTTGGCCACCCTGTGTTCTCAAGTTCTGGGGGATGGTCTCTTTCTTGGTGTCTCCCCATCCTGTATCATCCTTTCTGATTTCTGGAGTGCCTAAAGCACATGAGCAGCTTTACAAAGTGGGAGGGAGGTGAAGCGGAGCTTTGGACCAGAATGAGCCAAAGGGAACACTCTTGTCTAGGATGTGATGATGCGTCTGAATCCTCAGCATCCCTGTGGGACCACAGTCCAGGAGCAGCTATCTGCTCTGGGGAAAGGAAGGCCAAGAGGTGCCCAGATCTCACTTCAGTATGTTCTATTAGGCAGAAGTGAAAATCTTTTATACCCCCAGCTGCAAAATCTTGGTTGTCCCAAGACATCTCAGAACTCTCAGGCCAGAGCTCTCAAATCTTCATCTCTGAGTCTTTAGCAGCCATGTATGTCTACTCATCCTTAAAGCTTCTTTTTGTGGCCAATGTTCTGATGTGGTCTTTTGGAGCACTATGAATAAGGCCCCATGGAAACAGAGAGCCTTGGGGAAAGGACCAGAGTCCAGAAATAGTGAAACACTCCCAGGTTTCCTGGCTTAAGAGCAATTAAGTTTTCACACTTGTTTGGGTGGCGTGGGCAGGAAAGTTGCCAGGGAAAGCGCAGTAAGGATGGTGATTCACAGTCCACTCCTTGCTCTGAATTAGGCAGTTCCCAGGACGCAGACCCCATCCAGCCTTGCTTGCATCTGGTTCAGCACTCATCCATTATATGATGCTGAGCAAGTCACTTACTTCTTTGTACCTTTGTACCTCAGTTTTCTCACCTACAAAATGGGCATTGTAACATTAATAATTCGGAGGGCTACGTAAGGATAAATAACATGTGTCAAATATTTTAACCTTTCAAAAACAGTTGTACTTAGATGTTATCCATTATCATTATTTCATAAGCAGCAGTGGTCCAACAGGGCAGCCCCAACGTGCAGTGTCGTGTTTGATTCATGCTTGCCTATGAGCTGTTAGCCAAAGCAAGTGACGTGGCCAAGCCCAGAGTCAATGTGGGAGGGCCTGGAACTGGGAGGTCTGACTCATCGGGGCCACTGATCGAATCATTTACCACAAATGTCTTTATTATTCTAGTCTTAATTTTGATGGTGATTATTGGCTTAGCGGAGAAATTCCTTATCATGGTTAAGTGAGCATGTTCTGGTTTCACTTAGGAATGGAAATATGTTCCCAGGTTACCATTTTGCCCATAATTCAGTTAAAACACTTTGTCCCACTCTAGTATCTAAATGACGTTTAACCCAGATGTGCTTATGAATTTTCTTTGTCCAACCTGTCAGCAGTTATTACACAGTCTGGGTCTCCCTACGTTCTTGTTTCCTTGTCCCTCCCCTCCTGAGTTCATCGGATCCCCCGTTTTGTCCTTCCCAAACCCGTTGCTTTGGCCTAAGGCACCAGTGGCATGGGAAAAACAGGGGAAAGAGAACTGCCTTCAGGAGGAAGATCTCTCAGGCAGAACCTCAGAGAATCCAAGGGCCACACCCTTCTCTGTGGGATGTTAGATACTAGGAAAAAGCAGTTATTCTGCAGCGTGTTTCCCAGACTAAATCTTGCAGATTGCTTAGTCCTATGCAGATTTTCCTCTGTAAATTAGTCAGCAGAGAAAGCATCATCATGTCAGTGTCTTGTTGAAGTTGTCGCCATATTGTCCTGCAGTCAGGCTGTTGAATCAGAGTCCAGAAACAATGGCTTTTGGCATTGTCTTTCTGTTAGTGATTGCCGTTGATGTCATTTTGCCAAACAAAATTATAAGCAAAATGGATGTTTTAGGTCAGAGTGCCGCAAGGAATATATAGCTGTGTTTCCTTCAATAAATCTGCCCTCTTCTGCCTGGACAAAGACATACAACCCATAGTGATTGACGTTTTCACCACTAAATTATGCTATGTCTATTTCTCGAAGAAATGTCTCCATTCCAAAATTAGCTAACCATCAACATAACATAAAATAACTTGAACATGGTGTCATTTCACAAAGATATTGATTCATGCAGACTTACTGGATTAATAACTGGTTTCCCATAAAAGGAGTAGTCACTATGTCTTTTGGAGACAGAAAAAATATACACTTTAGAACAATATATATTGGTACATTTAAGCCTGATTGCTGAGCTCAAATCAACAGTACAGAGGTGACACAATGCAACTTACAAATGCATCCAGGGGTGATGGAAAGCTAATAAAAAAAGGCAACTATTTATTTATTTGGGGCATTTGATTTTACTCTATTGGATTACACAAAGCTCTCATTTTTCACTGCAGTCAATCTGTATAAAAGTTCAACTGATTGAAGCGTATATTTAATTCCCAAATGCCTTTTCTTTCAACCTCTACTTCTTTGGAGTTGGACAACCGTCGGTGTCCCGAGTAGCAAAGAGGTTTGGCTTATGTTGGAGCAAACAGGCCAGAGGAGACGCTTGCAGGCCGCAGGTGATTTACTCAGCTCCCAGTGACAGCCAATCCACTCTTGCCTCCTTGAGGACTGGGTTTGCCAATAGGTGGAGAAAATATGTTTCTTTGCATTTTTTAAAGTGTGCTTTCTTCAATGGAGTTTTGCGGTAATGAAGTAATTGAAATGAGTCTTCCTAGTCACTCATTTAACAAAGTATCCCATGGCATTTGGAATGAAATTCCAATACCTTTCCATAGGTTCTACAAGATTTGGCTCAATTTGCTTTTCTAGACGCACCTCTATCTGCCCTTCTCCCTGCCACGTCCAGGTTCGGACTGCTTGTCTCTTGAATGTGTCATGCTCATATCCACTCTGGTCCTTCTATCTGAATTCTTTCTCAACTCTTCCTATTGCCACATCCATTTTTTCCCCCCACTGAATCTGTTTCTCAGAGATGACTTCTCTGACCTTGCCATTTTCTAGAAAAATATTTGCCTCTCCATCATCCAGTATCATTTCATTATGGCATTTTATTATAGTTATCTCCTCCCCTTAGAATGCAAACTTCTTGGGGACAAATAGGGGCTTTTTCGGTCTTGCACGTGGCTCTGTTTCTGCGGCCCTGGGACACAGAAGGTGTTCAATGACTGACTGGATACATTTCTGGAAGAAAGATGCAGAAATGGAAAGTTTTCATCTTGACTCGGTTTCAAATTCTTGTCACATTATTGTAGGATAATTTATTGTTGGATAGGATAACATATTGTTGTCTTTAAACTTCGGTTTCTTTTCCTTTGAATAAGGAGAGTGATATTTATGTGCTGCCCAGAAATGGTGCACTGATGAATGATCATAAAACAAAACAGTAAAATTATTTATTTATTTACCTTAAGGCACTTTCCTGGACTGTTCACAGCAGGATCAGGAGGTAGGAGTTTGTTAATCTAGAAAACCAACTCTGACCTTGGCTGCGATGCCATGTGCTGTCTGGGGATGGAAGTCTGTCTGGCTGGTGAGGCATCCTTTTAGAGATGACTGTGGGAGCTTCCACAGCTTCAACAACTCATTTTTTCAAATTAATTTATTTTCAAGCCCTGAAACAGATCTCTGCCTCTAAATACTAGATTAAGTGGTGTTGTATTAAAAATGAGTGTTTTAAAGCATGAGAAACACACGCCATGAGATGGCCACCCAAGGAGAGACATGTGTGAAGAAGAACCAGAAAGGACTGCACATTCAGGGTCCCATTTCATGCTCATTTCTGGGCAGAGCTGATTGAAGGAGCTGGCAGGTAGCTAGGCTGCTGCTTCTCTGGTGGCTTTTCTCTCTCTGATCCCCATACTGCCCAAGGGGACGTGTGTTGGCATCAGTCTCAAAAGTGCTAACTCCCCTGTAACTTCAGGTTTCTGTCAGTGACTGAGACCTTGATTTCTCTCCTCTGGAGGGTGGATCAGACAGCCAGTGGACTCACACATCCTGGGAGGACTTGTTAAGTGCCATCCCAGCTGAGAAGTGAAGTTGCTCAGTCGTGTGTGACCCTGCGATTCCATGGACTATAGCCTACCAGGCTTCTCCATCCATGGAATTTTCCAGGCAGGAGTACTGGAGTGGCTTGTCATTTCCTTCTCCAGGGGATCCTCCTGACCTGGGGATCTAACCTAGGTCTCCTGCATTGCAGACAGATGCTTTACCCTCTGAGCCTCCAGAGAAACCCATCCTAACTGAGCTTCATCAAACTGAAATCAAGATTTCTGGGAGGAATATTAATAACCTCAGATATGCAGATGTCACCACTCAAATGGCCAAGAGTGAAGAGAAACTAAAGAACCTCTTAATGAAGGTGAGAGTGAAAAAGCTGGCTTAAAACTTAATATTCAAAAAGTTAAGATCATAGCATCTGGTTTTATTACTTCATGGCAAATAGATGGGGAAAAATGAAAACAGTGACAGACTTTATTTTCTTGGGCTCCAAAATCACTGTGGATGGTAACTGCAGCCATGAAATTAAAAGACTCTTGCTCCTTGGAAGAAAAGCTATGACAAACTTAGATAGCTTATTAAAAAGCAGAGACATCACTTTGCCGACAATGGTCCATCTAGTCAAAGCTATGGTTTTTCCAGTAGTCATGTACAGATGTGAGAATTGGACCATAAAAAAGCTGAGCACTGAAGAATTGGTGCTTTTGAAATGTGGTGCTGGAGAAGACTCTTATGAGTCCCTTGGACAGCGAGGAGATTAAGCCAGTCAATCCTAACGGAAATCAACTCTGAATACTCATTGGAAGGACTGATGTTGGCCACCTGATACAAAGAGCTGACTCACTGGAAAAGATCCCAATGCTGGCAAAGATTGAGGGCAGGAGGAGAAGTGTGTGGCAGAGGATGAGATGGTTGGATGGCATCATTGACTCAGTGCACATGAGCTTAAGCAAATTCTGGGAGATGGTGAAGGGCAGGGAAGCCTCGTGTGCTGCAGTCCATGGGGTCGCAAAGAGTCAGACATGACTCAAGAGACTCAATAACAAGAGCAACAACATCTCGAGTGAAGGCAGTAGAAGATGTCCAGTCACTTGGGCATCTCTTTCCAGATGAGAGAGATCTCAGTGCTCCAGGAACATCCTCAGATCCCCTCTCTCCCCATGCTGGGAAAGCCTTGCCCACCTGCCTTGCAGGTTATCAGACCTGAAATACCTCAGGTGCAGTCAGCAGGATCTAAAGTCCTTTCTAACTGCCAGAACCTGGAAATAATATTGTAGAGCAGGTGCCAAAGAACTCCGGCGGCTGCTCACTTTGGATCCTATGAAATCAAGTAGTGCGTAGTAGACTGTCCCTAGTTCTTGTCCTTACCCGCTAGGTCCAAGCAGTCTCTCCAGACAAAAGGCCTGGACTTGGCACCTTTAGCTGTCACTCAGCTTTGTATGAGTCTCTGCGGTGCTCTGTGTTGAGACAATGAATCCAATGAAGATTGTTTTTAAAAGACTAGATCCTGGCTGCCTTGTGCAGTTGGACAAGTGGGAAGTGGATTTAATCCAGTGTGTAATTCCAGGGAAATGAGAGGGAGAAGATAAAGGAGGAGCTGGCCCCAGAGAGGAGAAGCCCCAGGAGGATAAAGACAGCCCTTCCCACCCACCGCCTGCTGGTGCTGTCTCAGGGACCACCTCTCTGATTTTTTGACCCTCGCTTTCTTGTTTGTCCCTGACCCCCAGCCCTACAGTGATTTGGTAATTTCCATTCCATCCTGGCTGAAGATAAAAGACACCATGGGCGGGATCCATGAATAAAAGTCGTTATTTATCGATGCCGGTTTTGGGGAACATTTTTCCTTCTGATTCATGAACCACTTTTCTACATTCGAAAAGCAGTTCATAAATCGTTCAGCACCAGGAGAAATTAATAATAATGAATCCATTTACATAAAATAGTCTCATCCTGCCAGGTGCTGATAATATTGGAAGTTAGAACCTCATTGGGAAGCTGAATGGCGTGTGTGTGTGTGTGTCCCACACATCAGACCTCACACCTTCTATTTTTGTGTTTAACCAAAAGTTTAATTATTTAGTGTCCAGTCTTGATCACCATTTGCTATTTGGAGATGCTATTTGAAAAAATAGGAAAAGATAAAAACAGAGAAGTAATTTAGTGTCGTAGGAGACAGTTACAAACCATGTAAGAGTTCATGCTGGCCAAATTAACCCTTTGAGCAATTCTAAAAAAAAAAATGCATCAATCCAGAGGGTCATTAATTCCCAGGAGCGATCATCACCATTTGGCTACACACACACACACACACTCACACAAGAGTAAACACGCACAGATCTCCTGGAGCAGTAAAAAGAAGGCAATGTCAGCGGGTTGATTTATCATAAACTGTTTTTTCCAGAGCAATGCCAAGAAGCACAAATTCTAACAGTTATTAGTAGGTCTCCTGTCAAAAAAGAGTACTGGGATCAAAAGAGCTGGCGCGGCACCCAGATCAACCAGACTAAATCGGGTGCTTGCCTACAGCAGAGTACAGCACTCTACAGAATGGACTAGGCAGTTGTGCAGAATTTTTGTTCGATTTTATTTGCGTTTTCCCCTCCTCAGAGACAGAGGGTAAAGTCCTCATTTTCCTCCCCTTTAGAGCTCTATTACCACTGGTTTGTACGTGACCCCTTTCTTGTTGTGTATTTATTCCCCTTCACTCCCTTACATTACTCCTTCCCTATAGGAAACTATTGAGTTTCGTTTCATGTGCATTTGCATTTAGTCTGCATGTATTTTAAGTTACATAAATGATCCTGTTATTCATTTCATTCTGTTTCCCGAAGCACCACGATTCTGACCCATGTTGCCCAGTAAACACACAATCTGATGCTTCTGGTCCTATTGTCATCTGGATAACAATGCTCATCCGTGGAGAGGGTACCCAGGTTGCGGTCAGGTTGCACTGTTGTAAGGAGCGTCCTTTGGAGTGCAGGCAAGGGTTTCTTTGGGATATATGTCCAGCAGCAGAGTCGCTGGGTCAGGGTGTGCACATGTATTACATATATTCAATTCAAGTAGGTGGGACCAGTTGCTCCTCTCCACTGCCACCAGCAGTGCCAAGAGTCCCATTTGCTTGCCAACACATGGCATTATCCAGCTGTCTATTTGCCAGTCAAAAAGGTGTGAGGTGCTATCTTGCTTTAATGGCATTTTTCTAATTACTAATAAATGTGAGCATCTCTTTATGTGCTTATTAATTAGCCTTTTTAATCTCTCTGCAAGTTGACTATTTATAGCCTTTGTACTTTTTTTTTCCCTTC
Source organism: Redunca redunca (assembly GCA_006410935.1). Taxonomy (NCBI): domain Eukaryota; kingdom Metazoa; phylum Chordata; class Mammalia; order Artiodactyla; family Bovidae; genus Redunca; species Redunca redunca. Next base: position 906,112 of record SJYQ01096184.1, on the reverse strand, counting down.
TGGGGCTGCTATCCTCTTCTTGTTAATTTATAGGAATTCCTTGTCGGTTTTGGAACCATAATCTCCTCTCATTCCATCAGTGTCTATTAACTGTTCATAGTATTTTCAGTTGAACAGTGTTTATTTCTTTTTCTTTGACTCTGTGATAGGAAGGCTATTAAGACACCCCAAAGGTCCCAGTCTCCTGGTATTCACAGGGTTGTGAAATCTCCCTCCCTGGAGGTTGGGCTGAACTTAGTGTCTGACTTCTAAGCAAAAATGATGAGATGTCAGTCCATGATTATATTGTGAAAGATCACGACAATCTGCTGGGAGACTCTGCTGATGAAAGAAGCAGCATTTTGGAGGGCCCTCTGTTACAAGAAACCAAGAGTCCTAGCCAATCACCAGCGAGGAACTGGGGACTGCGGGCTAGCCATCAGTGAAAAAATGAATTTTGCCAATACTCATATGAGCTTAGAAGTAGATTCTTTCTCAGTCTAGACTTGATGTTTGCAGCTCTGGTGACATCTCAAATTCAGTCAGGAAAGACCCTGAAGCAGAAGACCCAGCTAAAGTCCACCCAAGTTTCTGACCCACCGGGAGGAAAATGCATGTGTTTTAAGCTGTTCTGTATGGGAGTAACTTGTTACTCAGCAGCAGATAACTCACACCAGTTCTATGGTTGTAATTCTGATAGTTAAGTCTTTAATCCACTTCCATCTTACCCTGATTTGTGATGTTAGGAAGAGGTCCAGCTTTATTTTTCAGCAAAATTGTTTCGAATTTCAGCCCTGCCACTTACACTCTACCTCACAAGGTGAGGTAAGGTATGAAAGATGGCTTGGGGCCACGTCTCCCTCACAGAAAGCAAGGGGAGAGAGGTGGCTGCAGACACGTTTCTTTCCTGCTATGCCACTTCAGCCATGGGCCACCAGAGACTGTGTTCTCCATTGTGTCTAGAGATGGTGACTTTCCTGGCTCACCCTTTGCTGTAGCTGAATCCTCAGGAGCTCACTTCAGAACATTAACAGCTGACAAGGTTAAGACTTTGTCCCCGAAGTCTTCTCTTGGGAGTTCTCTTCGTAAGTGAAAAAAAAAAAACAAAAAAACAAAAAAAACCACTGGGCTCTCTAGCTGAATTTCCTACTGACCAGCTGTGCTCCATTGAAAGCACTCACTTCCGTTCATGGCTTCAGTTTCTCCATCTGTTGACTGAAGTAGGTGGATAGGGTGACCGCTTTCCACCTGAGGGGCTAAATGGAATGGAGCCAGCTCTGCTCCCTAAGAAGCAATAGAGGGGCCTTAGAGAGTAAAGATTTCCATGGTCTGGAGGAGCAGAAAGATGCTGGTTGGTTTCACCTAGAGCAGACCCTGGTCAGGGCCTGATGGAGGGCTCTTTCCGCTGGCGGTGGGAGAAACCTCTAGGGGACCTGCCTGGTGTTCAGGGCCTCCTCTTCTACTTGAAGACCTCTGCTGTCTCGGATGAGATTAGCTCTGTTAAAACAGCTCAACTATCTTACAGTGGCCTCTTGTCTCTTATCTCAGCCATGATGCATTTTGACAAAAATTTCTGCCTTTAATTTCCAAGTCTGTGTTTGGGGGAGACATGAAATGTGTGTGATTCTGACTCACTTTAATGCAGCTCAGGGAGGTCCCATCCAGATGCCTTTTGAAGTCATTTCTCCTAAAGAAGGAGTCTCACTGCTCATCTGATCCGCAGAGACAGATGAAGAGGCACCCACACACCAAAGGCTTTCGGGATGGGTTTGGAACTTTCCAAAACTCTCAGCAGGATCATACGTCTCAGCAGCTCATAGTAAGTATGAACGGTCCTTGAGGGAGACGTCCTTTTGTGATAGACATTTGGGAAATGTATTGGTTGTGTGCATTGAATGGTTCAGGTGAAGTCACCGCCACCTGGGGCTGCTGAGTTACCCAGGACCGAGGATGGTTCTGGTCAGAGAAAGAGCATGTAACAGGTTGATGTAGCATCTGATTAGCTACTGTCTCACTTATGTCATTGAAAAGCCCATAGTTCAGTTCAGTCGCTCAGTCGTGTCCGACTCTTTGCGGCCCCATGAATCGCAGCACGCCAGGCCTCCCTGTTCATCACCATCTCCTGGAGTTCACTCAGACTCACGTCCATTGAGCCCATGATGCCATCCAGCCATCTCATCCTCGGTCATCCCCTTCTCCTCCTGCCCCCTATCCCTCCCAGCATCAGACTCTTTTCCAGTGAGTCAACTCTTCTCATGAGGTGGCCAAAGTACCGGAGTTTCAGCTTTAGCATCATTCCTTCCAAAGAAATCCCAGGGCTGATCTCCTTCAGAATAGACTGGTTGGATCTCCTTGCAGTCCAAGGGACTCTCAGGAGTCTTCTCCAACACCACAGTTCAAAAGCATCAATTCTTTGGCGCTCAGCCTTCTTCACAGTCCAACTCTCCCATCCATACATGACCACAGGAAAAACCATAGCCTTGACTAGATGGACCCCATAAACCCCCATCTAAAACCAATAGTACTAACATTATGACCAGTACACCCACTGTTCTTCTTGAACTTTGCCATCTGACTTATTAATACATGCACCACCTCCTTGAATCCTCAAAACTGACATGTGAAGGCGGTGTCCTTTGTACAAACAAGTAAGCAAAGGTGTGTTCCAGGGTCAACCAGAGAGGTGATGTGACAGTGAGTATAGATCAATTCATCATCAGTTAAAAAAGTTGTGAACAAAGTTGGGAGACAAATGCCAAATCAGGAAAAGATACTTGCAATTTCTTTGATCAACAAGGGGATATAGGTAAAATGCCCACAAGTCAAGAAGAAACACCCCCCAAAAGAGACAAGGAGTGTGAAGCAAGCAATTTACAAAAGAAGAAATCCAAAGTGCTAAAAAAAAAAGTGTAAAGAGATGGTCAGACTCGTGAGCAGTCAGAAAAATGCCAGGAGATGCCTCTTTGCATCTATTGCATTGGTGTAAGTTAGGCAGCCAGATGACGCTAACCACTGGCAGGATGTGTGGTTACAGGAACTCTGGTGGTGAGTGAGTGGGGATGTGGACCAGAGCAAGTGCTTTGGAAAACAATCTGGCAGAAGTGAGTCAAAATGACCATCTGCATCATCTCTGACCTGGCAATTCTGCCCTTCAGTACACGTCTCTAAGAAATTCTCACAGAAGTCCAACAGAAGGCCCTCAGCAAAGGTGTCCACTGCAGGCTTGCTTAGAGCACAGAGAACTGAAGTAACTTGGGCATCCATCTCTGGGGGTCAAAAGGTGTGCCACCTGGTGGATGGTACCTCGGGGTACCACGCAGCAGTAGAAGCCGCGGACTATGCGAGACTATGCGATCATGGGACAACCGGTACAGGTGTAAAAGCACAGGGCTCAGCAATAACAGTCAAAAGCAGAAAAAGATAATTAATGAGCTACCATTTGCACAAATTAAGAAGCACTTGCTCAAGTAACGTCCAATCACCCTTGGAGGAAAGCACAGAACGGAAATGGGAATGGGGAGGGGTAAAGAATAAAAGTGGGGAGGAGCTGGAGGGGGTAGAGATTTGGGGACAGTATTTACTTAATGTGGGAAAGATAGGATTTTAACTTGCTCCAAGGCTCCCCGGAGGGAGTCAGTGAAGGGCAGGGATGCAACAGAAAGTAGAGGGGTGAGGCATGGAGAGAAAGCCTGATGAGGAGGGAGCGAATGCAATCGTAGGCACAGGTGGAGGTGTTCACTCTAGGCAGGTAGAGGGGCACTTCTTCTATCACAATGGAAGAGAAGGAGAATAAAAAGATAAGAGTTAACTCTTGAGACTAGGATGGCAGAAAACTGAAGGGGTTCCCTTTTGATGACTTCTGTTTTCTATACAATATTTTGCAGCATCACTTCCTGAGAGCAAATACATAGATGGCATGGTCAGGAGTTTGAGGAGAGTAGGGAAATTTGAAAAGAGCTAGATCAAGGATTGGTGGGCAGGTGGAGTGAAGGGATGGGCCTTGAATTAGGAAGAAGGGAAGTGGAGGAGGATACTAGGAAGAAGCAGAGGGCAGGGGTTGGTGGGACTGACCAGGCCAAGAGTGCAAGCGCTGGGTACACTGAGCAAAAGCCAGATGAAGCAGTGGGCAGGATCAAGGTGGTCAAGATGATGGCATGGGCTGTGGACATGTTAAATTCCCCTGGAAAGCAGTGCTGGAAAGCTAGGACCAGTGGTTGGCTGGGGATTTGCTTTTGGTGGGAAGAAATTGGAAGATGAAGTTGCTCATGGTAATGCAAGATTTGTGCTGGAGAGGATGTCTTTTGTTCCCTCTCAACCTTCAAGACATGGGGAAGGGAGAATGGCCAATTCCCCAAAGAAGGAAAAGAATGAGATGCCAGGGGAGAAAGAGGAACCTGTGTACCTTGGCCAACACCTGTTCACAAGGTCACACACGCCCTTCCCTCCACCTTGGCCTTGATCCTCAGCTCTGAAAACTGGGGCCTCTCATCCTCACTAATCTGATGAAGGAGCTGTCATAGCAGAGATATTCAGAGAAAGAAGTAGGGGGTAGATTCTAAGCTAAGGAGCTTCCAAATAGAAGAGCCAATTGTTTGAAAGAAACAGTTCTAGAGATTTCAAGCATATAACGTTTTTCATGGGCTGACACTTTGGAGGCAAAAGTGGTGAGGTTATTCTACACCCAGCAAGGACCTAAGAGAAGGGTAAGGAAAGTACAAGTTAAGTCTGTAGTGCCAGCAGGGAGACGGTGATAGGGGGAGGGGAGTAACAAGGTCATCCTGCTGCGCTGGTCCCCAGCATGACTGGCCGTGCATGGAGTCATGGCAGTCACCCTTAGCCCCTCTGGTGAGGGCTGGTGAGTACAGTGGTCAGCCTGACATCTGCTGGTCATTCTGCAGATGAGACTTATCTTTTGCCCAAGGTGAGGTACAAGGTTAGACTCATCTAATGTGGACAACGGGCTTCCCTGGTGGCTCAGACAGTAAAAAATCTGCCTGCAATGCAGGAGACCTGGGTTTGATTCCTGGCTCAGGGAAGATCCCCTGGAGAAGTGATGGGTTACCTACTCCAGTATTCTTGCTGAAAAAATCCCATGGACAGAGGAGCCTAGCAGGCTACAGTCTCTGGGTGGCAAAGAGCTGGACACGACTGAGCAACTGTTACTGCCACTTTCATGATTATCAAGGTGGACAATTGTCCATTCTCAACACAGGCCCCTCCTAAACTTCACTCCCTGGGAGGTGGGATGTTGGGGCGTGGATTCCTGGGGACACAGGTGAAATACCAAAGGAAGATCTTTTTCCTTTCTGTGGAAAGAGAAGGCTGATGCCATTTTGTGCTCAGTCGTGTCTGACCCTATGTAACCCCACGGACTGTAGCTTGCCAGGCTCCCCTGTTCATGGGATTCTCTAGGCAAGAATACTGGAGTGGGTTGCCATTTCCTCTTCCAGGGAATATTCCCGACCTGGGGATTAAACTCACATCTCTGGTGTCTCCTGCATTGGCAGGGAGATTCTTTACTACTGAGCCACCTGGGAAGCCTGGGGGGCGGGCGGGGGTGTGTGCTATTATCCAAAATGTTTAGCAGCTTCTATTTTACAAACAAAATGGATGCAGGTCATTGGAACCTGCTAGTCACAGGCTCTTGGGTTTCTAGACTGTGATTCAGGGGTCTGGACGGTGGCTAGGGTGACCAGGGTGGTGGGGGACCCCTGGGGCCTCTTTGCCAATCAGGAAACTAGCCCTATTTCCATATTTTAACCACACATGTGGCTGTCTTATTGCCTTTTTGTCCTTGGGTGGACCCCTGAGCACCACATCCCTGGTCAGAACTGGGCTGCAGCACACTCTCATTTATCATAGGAAAGCAGATGAGACAGTGGAGCAACAGTGTCAGATCCAGAAAGCAGCCTAGACCCACAGGGCAGGGCCAGGAAAAACAGGGCTGTGGGGGAACACCTAGATGCGGCATTAGGGGCATTGCAGAAAATGCCACTCTAAAGAGTATATCTCTGTAGGGAAATTCAGAGACCTTCAGAGACCCTGAGCTGAAATTGGTTGTGTGTAGGGCAAGCCTCCCCAAATTCTCCAAGTGATGACCACATGTGTGGGCTCAGCTGCTCATCTCCATGAGGGCCCACAAGCAGATCGAGGCCGACTTTAGTCACTGAGTCTGTCTGGCATGATGGTTTCTCCTGCTTTTAGACCACATCATCCCAGAATGAGCATCCCCTGTAGACGGCTTCTATAGCTGCTAGGCAGGAAGGTGCCAAGTGCAGGTTTGTGAGCTGGAGGAGCAGGCCAGTGGTGTTGAGTTTGGGGTCCAACCAGGCTGAGGAGTCATGAGTTCCGAGAAGGAAAGATTGGGTACCTTGTGTGGGTGGGGAAGGAGCCCCCCGAGTAACCGCCCAGATCAGACTTGGAGATGCATCTGGTTACACTCAACAACAGGGACATATCCATCCTATGGTGCATGGGCTCACAAACTGGAAGCAGCAGTTGAGGCCATGAGTACATGAGAAGACCCCTCCACGAACACTGCAGTCTTCAGTCCATCACGAAGGCAGAAGGTGACGAGGAAAGCTGAGTGCATTCTAAACGCAATCGAATCCTGCAGGCACCAGGAGCATCTCCGAATCCACATTGCTCCAAGACAGGATGCTGAAACACTGCAGGACAATTACCCCCTGGCCCTTCTATTTCTGTCTGCTGTGAGCGCTCCTTTAGAAATGGTGGGAAATTTGCATTTATCAGAAAATTGCTTACTTACTCTAATCAGCTATTTTTAAGGTTTTATTTTAGCTAGATAATGAATAAGACTAAATTGATGTCAGGCATGAAGTAATTTTAACCAATACCTTCAAAAGTCTATAATACCAAATATTGGAAAATTATATGTAGGGTAATCTAAATAATGAGATGTTAAAATTTCTTGGATCCCAGGAACTCCTCTATTCATTTTGTTCCTCTCTCTCTTTCAACCTCACGGTGGGAGGCTCCATCGCTGACATCTTTATATATGATGTTCTCATTTCAAAATGCCATTGAACCTTCAAATGAATACTTGCATATGATCCTTGAATACAAAAATACTTAAATCAAGATTTTTATATTTTGGTGCAGTCAGCCAGAATGCACAGGGAGAAGTGAGAAGGCTGAGCTTTGGACTCTGCCTCAGAAAGGCAAGAAAGGTCCTTCTGAGGAAGGGAGGCAGATGCCTGGGGAGATGCTGAGAAGCTGAGAAGGTAAGAGCATCCTGCCCTCTGTAGCTGAGGCAAGTGTAGATTCTAAGTCGTGAGAGCAAATGACTTCTGCTCACGTTAAGGACCTCAAAGGATGCTGCAATAGGAAAGATTACCAAAAAATGGGTGCTCTGTCCATCACAGGTGGCATCCTTCGTCTCCAGAGGTGAAACGGAAAGCCGGCACCCACAGGGCTGGGAGGTGGTGGTACCCAGGGATGTCTTCATGAAGTTCTGGCAGATCCCCATCCACTGCCTGCTGGTTTTCTTCATGAGTCTAGTCTCATCCCAAAGAGAGAGAGAGGACAATTTGCATGCACAGTGAGGAAGGATGAAGGGAATTTGCATCCATGTACTAGTCATCCACTATGTTCCAGAAGCCAGACTAGGTGCTTTATTGATATGACTGAACTTGATATCACATTGAGCTATACATTTGCTCACACCTTCTCATGGAAGGGGGACCAGATACTTAGGAAGGTGTCACAGTTGTATATATAGGGAGAGGTGAAACTGGAATTGGAACTCAGATCCACCTAGTTCTGAAGCCCATACCTTCAGGAGAGTTGCCAGGGCTCAGGGAAGACTTCTGGTGTCAGTGACAGCCGTAGATCCAACCGACGGGTGGCCTCTGAATGTTTAGTAGTGCTTATATTGTGCCCAAATTGGTCAAATATTTTACAATGATGAGACAAGTGGTGTGAAAGCTTTCATTTACAGAAAGACCTTAGTTTATTTTGGCACTAAGCCCGCCTTGGCTTGTAGGGGAAGCTTTGATCTTCCCCATTCTTGCCGTCTCTGGTGTCAGTGACCCATGAGCATTGCCCAGAAGTGCAAGGTCCCCAGCCAGCAAGGAGGGTAGAAAGCAAGGCTGCTGGCACTTGGTCAGAGCAGAAGCGTAGCATGGAGGAGGATGCCATGGGCTGGAAAAGTCACAGTGGACTTTCTTCTATTTTTCAATGGTTTCTTTGTTTGGATGAGGAATAGGAATATCCTAACTCAGCCTGTAAATCTCAACTCAGATGTGACCACCTGCAAAAAACCTCCCCAGATGCCAGGAGGCATAGTTAAAGGCTCTGCAAGGGCACAGGGCCCACCCAACACTTGATGATGTATGACAGTGTGTGTTTGTATTTCTGTCTCCCCCACTAAGCAGCAAGCTGTATGAGAGCCAGGACTAAGTCTAGTGCCGTGGCCGTGGCAGAAGAGTTTTGGAGAGGTGAAGTGGATGCATTCTTGAGGCTGTGATGGAGGGAGCAAAAGCAGGATATAGATTGGACCAGTGGTTCAAAAAGAGATGGGCATCCTCTGAAATGCTGATCCCCACACGCTCCAAAGCAGAGTGAGTTACTGGCACAGTGGCCTCCTTGGGACCCTTCTCTGGACTGGTGGATGGAGTGGTGGGCTCTGCTGGTCCATTGCAGGGCAACACTGCTCAGTGAGTGAGTCCTGGCTCTGGGCTGTTTGGCCGGTCCATTAAGAAGTTCCTTTCTGCAAGTGGTGTTCATTCAAATGCAACAGCAGTATCAGACGCCCAAGCAGCGGCTGAAAGATGTAAGCGGAGGCCTTGCTCCCCACCCCTGTGGTCCACTGACCATCGACTGGGACGCCAGTGCCATGTGCTGGGATTGGAAAAGTCTTACTCTCAGGCAGAAAGGAGAGATCTTGATCTCGAGGTCAAGGATGACAGAGACACAGAGAGGAAAAGGAAAGGAAGAAACAGATAGTACAAAAGAGGGTGCATTGTGAAGCTTGGGGAAAGAGCAAGTGGAAGCAGAGGGCTCCAGGTTCACCAAATATCCACCTAGGAAAACAAACTCCAGCGCAACCCCACTGACATAGGAGTGCCCACCTGGCCCCGCTCCATTCTCCCACCCATAAAAAATTTAAAAATTATTTCACTCTTTTCTCTGATACTCAGTTCTCCTGAGGAATATTTTTGTTTTGCTTTGTTTTTGTTTTTTTTTTTTAAGGAAAAATGTTCATGGAAGGTTATAAAACACATATAATTTACTCACGGTAATTGCGCACATGTTATTTATGTGGCGTGCTGGCAGTGAAACAGAGAAGAACGCCTTGATCAATGCATTAGTCTAATCACGGGGTTCCTGCTCTTAATTTCTTTCGTTGGTAATTTCCATACTCGGACAGCAACGTGTAGAATTATCTCGATTTACAGATCTTGGGACCCTGGGGAAAATCTCTTTGGAGCGATTTCTGTCTCCTTGGGTCTTTGAAATTTATTCAATACTGAGTTTGAAAACCCTATAATACAGATCCAACAGCCCCAAATCAGTCCTTAGAAATGGAGTGAATCTCCATGACATTTCCCCTTTTTCACTTGGTAGATCTGGGGGGCTAACAGTTACATCACAGCTGTTAAGAACAACCTTCGGTCAATGGGAAGCCTTGATATGACAGACTTGATGTTTGTCAGGAAACAAACACACACAAAAATATTACTCTCTCTTCTCTTTGCCCAGAGTCTGTAACATAATATTCTAAGGCAAAGTACTTATGGTAAACTTATTGGAAGCCGTGGGAGAAATTTCCTGTAACTTCAATTTACCTTAACAGGGGAGACAGAATACAAGTTGTTAGCAGGCCTGTTGACCAGCCCTCTGTCCTCGAAATTTCCAGGGAGTAAGAAGAGGGTACAGGCAGGACTTCCTGCTTTTGGGTCAGCACCCTGACTTGGTCCAGCTCCTGCAGGAACAGGGTGAAGTCCCTCAAACAGCCAAGCACGTATGGGAGACCAAGGTCTTTCTACTGAGCAAAGCCCTTCACAGGAGCCCATGGGCAGGCAAAGCCTGTTTTCCTAATCCAGTATCACAGACACTCCAGATGCTGAACCTCAGAGGACACGGCCAAAGAGCCAAAGATGAGATGGGCAGGCAGCTTTCAGAGGACAACCCAGAAGGTCCAGAGTTTCTGATCAGCAGTCAGGAACAACATTCTCATACCACCAACATTCACTGGTGTTAATGACTATCTGTATTTGGCTTGCCATTTCGTGGTCAGCATCCCATATAATTTCAACAGGCCAGGAGACAGATGCTGTTACTATTGGCTTTTATATACAAGGATCATAGCCTCTGAAAAGTTGAGGCACGTGTCCAAAGTCTCATCCAGGTGGTAAGTGATAGAAAGGGGATTTAATCCAACTTCAGTCTGATGCCACAGGTAATGTTCATGCCAGAACAGGTGAGTCATCATTTTTCAGAAACAATCAGCTGAACACACTGACCTCTCTTAGGCAGCAGGGTGACCAACTGCCCCCAGTTGGGTGGGGACTGAAGGGTTCCAAGGACATGGGATTTCCAGTGCTAAAATTGAAAAAGTTCTGGGCAAACTGGGACAAGCTGATTTCTTTATCTGGAAGTGACACTGAATCAGGAATGACTATAAGAGTGTTAGTACTCAAAACTCTAGGAACAGAAATAAGTAGCAAATTCATGGTTGGAGGGTGGGATGCAAACTTCTGGTGAGCTGCATTTGACCTGCATAGTGTTACTAACGTTTTCAAAGTTGAATATGGTTGAAATACAGGAGATTTCTTATGAGAAGTAGGATCTCACGCTTCTCATAAAAACTAGATGGGATCTCAGAGAGCTGTAACCCCAGTGAGGTGGATGGCAGAAGCCTCCTTCATAGGACATTTACTTACTTGACCTGTTCCTGCCAGGTTCATCTTGCTTCTAAGGTCACTCGCCAGGCTCCTGCAGACAGCAGAGTTTAGGATGTCTGGTACAGAGAGTGTTGCCCCGTGGTAAATTCCAGCAGGATCCCAACATACTTAATCCATTTGTAAGTTCTTTCTCTCTTGGCCTTAGTTTCCTTTCCAGGTTGAATATTCATTGCCCCATGCAAAACAGAACAAGTTCCTGTTAAACTCAAATTCCAAATAAATCTCAAACACCCAGGAAATTTACATGGCCCTAACTACTGCTCAATTGGAATTCCATCACCTCTACTAGCTTTGTTCATAGTGATGCTTTCTAAGGTCCACTTGACTTCACATTCCAGGATGTCTGGCTCTAGGTGAGTGATCACACCATTGTGATTATCTTGGTGCGAAGATCTTTTTTGTACAGTTCTTCTGTGTATTCTTGCCACCTCTTCTTAATATCTTTTGCTTCTGTTAGGTCCATACCATTTCGGTCCTTTACCCAGCCCATCTTTACATGAAATGTTCCCTTGGTATCTTTAATTTTCTTGAAGAGATCTCTAGTCTTTCCCATTCTATTGTTTTCCTATATTTCTTTGCATTGATCACTGAGGTCCCATCACTTCATGGCAAATAGATGGGGAAACAGTGGAAACAGTGTCAGACTTTATTTCTTGGGGCTCCAAAATCACTGCAGACGGTGATTGCAGCCATGAAATTAAAAGATGCTTAGTCCTTGGAAGGAAAATTATGACCAACATAGATAGCATATTCAAAAGCAGAGACATTACTTTACCAGCAAATGTCCATCTAGTCAAGGCTATGGTTTTTCCAGTAGTCATGTATGGATGTGAGAGTTGGACTGTGAAGAAAGCTGAGCGCCAAATAATTGATGTTTTTGAACTGTGGTGTTGGAGAAGACTCTTGAGAGTCCCTTGGACTGCAAGGAGATCCAACCAGTCCATTCTAGAGGAGATCAGTCCTGGGTGTTCTTTGGAAGGAATGATGCTAAAGCTGAAACTCCAATCCTTTGGCCACCTCATGCGAAGAGTTGACTCATTGGAAAAGACTCTGATTCTGGGAGAGACTGGGGACAGGAGGAGAAGGGGACGACAGAGGATGAGATGGCTGATAGCATCACCAACTCAATGGACGTGAGTTTGAGTGAAGTCCAGGAGTTGGTGATAGACAGGGAGGCCTGGCATGCTGCGCTCAGTCAGACACAACTGAGTGACTGAACTGAACTGAATTATTGCTCAGAGTGAAGGCTGGCAGCTTGGGGAAATACCTCCGGATTCTAATGAGAAAGGAACATCTTTATGCAAAGGTTTTCTGTTTTGTTGTTTGAAATTTGCATCAATGTCTAACTGATGATTACGGAGGATCTCAGAGCTTAGAACACATTTTTGCATTTATTTCTTGTTCATGGCAATTGTGGGAGTTGGGCAATGTGGAAAGTGGGTGGATGAAGCCCAGAGAGGCTTAACAGCTCTCACCCAGCACTGTCAACTCCCAATCTCATTATTTTCTCAACGCCACATGCTAAAGCTTCATTAACCAGAATGTCCAATTCACCAGAAACATGCTTTTGTCTTGGTGATCACCCCAGACTGATTTTATCTCTAGGAAACTGCCCTGGAGCATCAGTCTTCTTTAGCATCTCCTTTTTGCTCAGTCACGTCCAACTCTTTGCAGTCCCATGGACTGTAGCCCGCCAGACTCCTCTACCCATGGGGATTCTCCAGCCGAGACTACTGGCGTGGGTTGCCATGCCCTCTTCCAGGGGATCTTCCCAATCCAGGGGTCAAACCCAGGTCTCCAGCATTGTAGGTGAATTCTTTACAGTCTGAGCCACCCAGGAAGCCTTTTCTCAGTTATATGCTTTTCTGCTGGCCTGGAGGCTGTATTTTGGAGCCTGCTTTGCAGGGCTTATTGCTACAGGCCAGGCAGGATGTGGGCTGGGCCCACACCTCCATCTCCTCCTCACTATGCCGGCAGCTTCAGTAACTCCCTCGGAAGCTCAGCCGACCAGGAGCCTGAAAAAGACAAGAGCTGATCCTTCCTCTACACGACCCAGCCAGGGAGAGCCTCCTGGATGCTCTTGCTACACACCCCGACCTTGTGGTCTTACCCTTCTGGCTGAACAAGAGACAAACAGCTTCTCTCCACTTGGCTGTGTGCAGTTTAACGAATGCGTATGAAGATCGTATAAATAATTCACATCACTCAAGAGGTGGCGAGCCGAACAAGTCCCTTCTGGTTACATTTATTTAAGATAAGGTGAAACTAAGTGAGTGATGGCCCAGTTACAAAGGCCAGGGTCCAAAGGGGATTGGGACACTCTAAGTTACACCACCAGAGTGATTTGTGCAGAATTATGTCAACTTAGAGATCCTGCCACCTTGGGGGATGAGGAAATGTCTTATCTCTAAGAAAAGTGATGCACAATGAGTATTTTCCAAGGGCAGCCTATGAGCTAATTCACAGAATTCATTTTGGCTCCAGCAGGAACCAAATTTCTCTTTCAAGTTAGAAGGCCCTCTGAACTAGTCACCTTGCCAGTGCTGTTTTCACTTGGAAATGTCCCTCGGGGACTCCCCGAAGCAAGCCCTGGCTCTCTGGAGTGGGCCTTTCAGGTCCTAGAAGCTGTTCTTTCCACAAGCACAGGTGAGCTTCTGAAGGGACTAGAGGGTCTTTGATTTGAATCAGTGAAAGAGAAAAAAAAAAATATTGCTTTGAAGTTTCAGTGAGGGCAGTGTCCATAATTGGAAGCTGGACCAAGGAAGGCTAGGCAGTGGCCGTAAACCCGGGTACTTCCGGACCGGCGAGATGGAGAGAGGTATCCTTTCCTGTCTGGATTTTATCTCTCTTATTCTAGAGTCGCATGTTTTAATTTTTTGCCTCCTCCTTTTTCCCACAACGTCCCCTAAATATTTCCACGGGAGACTTTGAGAACTTTGTAGTAAAGGAAATTGTATCACCAGCTGACAATAAAATTTATGAAGCAAAGCATACCTCTGTTAACATTAATACTCTCCGAATGTCTTTGTTTTTGAACGGCCAAGTTGCTGCAAATATTCCAAGTCAGTAACCCTGCCTCCAACAGGCAGTGAAACAGTTAGCGAGGTTGACAGACAGATGCAAGCACGATGCAATAATCCTTGCTGCACTGAACTTTGTATTTAAACACTTATTTTATGTTTAATTAATTTCTCCAAAGTGGAAAACTTCCTGGCTGCTTTTGAAGCAGGCAGTTTGTTTAAAAGATTTTGTTTCAAGAATAAGAGAGAGAAAGGGAGGATAGAGAAATTGGGGGAAAGGTTTATGTTTTTCCTGTTGTTTTTTCAAATATGATGTGACATCGTGAAAAAGCCTCCTGAAAGTGCAATTCTTTGTGTGATGGGAGAGAGGAGCACCTATGAGTCTCACTTCATCAAAGAAACAGACGTGTATCTATAATTTATGCTTTGCTTTAAGCTTCTGCTGATCTGATGTGGCTTTTTTAAGACAACACAGGCAGCGCTGGCATCACTTGTCAATCACTGGGGCATGCTCAAATCGTAAACCATTAGCAGAAGAGACGGTGGAGTTTCTTTAATGACGCTTTTATATGGGGCATGCTGGCAGTGAAACAGAGAGGGTCTGACTTGATCAATGCATTAGTCTAATCACAGCGTTCCTGCGCTTAATTTCTTTTGTCGGCAATTTCCATACACAGGCTGTGTTCAAGATCCTGGCAAAGACCCGTTTGGAGCCCCACATGACATGTGCAGTCACCTCGGCCGAATGCCGCTCGGTGAGAAGTGATGTCTGCG
>SJYQ01096184.1:881411-886411 GCA_006410935.1 Redunca redunca | reverse complement strand
AATGTTCATTGGAAATTAAATCCTGCCTTTTTACCCTTAGGAAAATTCTAAATGTTAGCAGAAGCACGGATCAGCTGAGAAAGCTACAGGTTTTCTGTTCTAAAAATGCTTTTGTTGCTAATTAAAATTAGTCTAATTTTGAAATGATCACACCATTAAAGAGTATTTCAACTGATATTGATTTGATGATACCTACAAACATCTTAGAATAAAGAGGCTGGTGTTTCTGTATTATAAGGTGCTCTGATTAAACATAGATGTATGAAGCTGATGACATGAGCTCCTGATACTTTTTCATTCATTTTTTTCTCCCAGCGTGAAATAATTACGAATACCTCACTCTATGCAATTCACGTTTATTTTATTTTTTTACAGGGATGGAGGATGGCTGGATAAAGTGCTAGTTCTTTGCTTGTCTATGATATTGCTCTGGCAATATCTTAATTAAGTTTAGAGTCAAGATGAAATATGTGTCCAAAGTATGTTTCTAATCCTTTCAAACTTGAAGTTTTGATGTGTGAGCCTGGGCCAAGTCTTTAGAATGGTGTCTATTACGTCAATAAATCTTCTCAGACGTGTCAGCCAGAACATTGACACCTTTGGTGGGAAGGAGGGCTGGCTTTCAGAGAGGCTGGAGGTTGGGGGTGGGGAATGATCTCAGAGAGTTTTCTCTTTATTCCCTAGGGCAGGCCCTTTGCCACATTGTCTACTCTTCATAAATATACTGTTCATTCATGGCCACTTCCTTCTATCTGTTTGGCAAGTCAACTCTACACCCTCAGTCAATCCAAACTCTAGCCACCTGCAAATATCTACACTGATAGCTATCCCTTGCAGAATTCAAGTAAACATAGACCTTTCTCTTCTTTACCATTTGTGGAAGTTACCAACGATGCCAACCATCTTGAAAGTCAACAAATTCCCTCAGCAGATTTTACCTTAGTCCATGCATTCAACAAATATTTATAGAGCCCATTCTCTGTGAGAGGTACTGTTTGTGTTAGAAAGACATGCTAATGTTTCCCAGAAACAGCTTCGCAAACACACCTGTAAATAACATTTTACCAGGTATGTGGGCATCCCTTAGCCTACTCAAGTCGATGTGCAGAGTTAACCATCAAGGCTGCTTGAGACTGAGGGCTAGGGAAAGTCCCTCTGAGAAGTTCATTTCCAGGATGCCCATCGAGGCCTGGTGTCTGTGAGGCCCTCCTTCATGAAAATATAGCTGGCCGCTGGTCTTCTGTGTCACCTCCACCCCTGGCCTCCAGCCCAGTGGCTGCTGTTCACCAAAAGCTGCCCTTTTTGGGAAGGCCCACCCAAAGTAAATAATATGGAGCCAAATGGTCTTGAACCCATCACTGCAGCCTCGGGTTTGGGCTATTCTCTGTGAGTCTCAGCTCTCCCCTGATCATAGCAGAATTCTAAAATCTGACTTAATTGTTGCAAGATGTGGGACACAGAACTGATGAATTAGGGGAGAATAAGGACTCTGGCAAACAGTCGGACATGACCAAGGGACTGAACAACAATAACAACAAGGACAATAAGTATCAACAATTTCTGTATGTTGAGGTCTCTCAGAACCTTTAAAATATGTTGCCTCATTGAATCCTCCTAATAACTCTTTAGGGTGAATATTTAATCCCTCATTTTAGAGAAGGAAACTGAGGTTCAGAAGGGCTGAGTGACTTCTCTAAGGAGTCAGAGTTAACGGAGCCAAGACTTAGACTCCAGTCTGCACAGCCCCAACCCCATGTGTCCCTATTGCACCCTGCTTTGCGCACACAGCCCCGACCACAGAATCTGGGGTGGGGGTGGTCTCTTTGCTATCACCCTCATGGCCATGCTGGGTCAGCCTTTGTTATGCCTCGCTTCTCCAGGAAGACTTTGAGGATGATCAATGTCAGGGCTGGAGTCTGAGGTCTGTGACTCCTGGCGTACTTCTAGGGGAGCCTGGCAGGAAGGCAGCAGCACCACCAGAAATTGCTGGACACAGCCGCTCCTCTGGGTGCATGGAAAACACTCCTCAGGGAAGGATCGGAGCTGGCTGTCCTGTGCTGGTCCCTCCTTGGTGACCAGGCTTGAGCACCCTCCAGTGAGTCTCCATAGTGATGATAACAACTATGAAGATTACCTCTCATTGGTCATTTTTTGGTGGACCTTTAAGGCTCAGAATTTCCTGTGTAACATCTCAGCTAATTTCCCCTACCACCTGCTGCTCCACGGTTAAGTCTGTTGTAATACATTTGTTTTCTAAGGAGGGGCACATTGACATGGATAAAAGCTCCCTCAAGAATCAACAGTCTTTCAGATGATGCAGAGGGCTGGGTCTTGGCTTGGCAGTAGAGAACTTTCTAGAGTTATGTTAAACATCTTCTCTGTAATAGCTTGGGAAGTGTTCAGCAAATCTTGTTCCCTTTCCATTCATCTGAGCCTGGCTTCTGTCAGTTGCTGTGCTTTTCAGAATTGCTGTCAATCTCCCACTTCTTGAATCAGTTAATTATCCAGTTGACTGTTGGTTTGAACAGATGAAAATCCAAATTGTGTAGGATCTCACCCATTTCTCTGCAAGTCAGTTCTGTCAACATGTACCACAGCCCTGCAGCCTTGCCCAAAGCAGGAGGGGTGGGATGGGGAAGAGGAAGCTGGGGGGTCTCCCGAAGAGGAGGAAGGCCTGTGCCTTCTCTTGGCGATAGAATAGGAAGTAGCAGCTCTTCTGTCAGCCCTGCTTCTCACACAGTCCTGTAACAGGAGGGAAAGGGGCAGGGCACGACTTCTGAAAGAATGACATAGCCCAAGGACACAGCTTAAACCAACTAGAATTAAAGAGGATGGCAGACAAGACTAGAACTTGATCCTCATTTGGGAAGAGAAATGACACGCCCAGAGGTGCCAGACAGTTCCAAGTCACTGTTAAAAGACCAAGGTGTGGGCGGTGGCACAGATCCGAATCCCTCTGCCCCTTCCCAAAAATGGTTGGAATAATCTTCCCACTCATTAGCATATGAAATTACCCAGCCTATAAAAACTAACTACCCAAATTTCAGAACCACACTTGTCCTGTAGAATGGCCCACATTCTGTCTGAGGAGTGTGCTTCTCTCTGTATCTGGAATAAATTCACTTCTTACCTATTTCTTTGTCTCTCACTGATTTCTCTCTGTGATAAGACATCAAGAACTCTAGCTTCATTAGAGCCTGAAACCAGGTACCATGGGTGTTGTCTAGGTTTGAGTCCCAGCCACGTGGGTTCAAGTCCCAAGCAGGGCTTTGGCTAGGTTCAAGTCCCAGTCATGTGGATTCAAGTCCCAAGCAGGGCTTTGGCTAGGTTCAAGTCCCAGTCATGTGGATTCAAGTCCCAAGCAGGGTTTTGGCTGGGTTCAAGTCCCAATCTGAGGTAAGCGGTTTCAGTCCTAGGATGCAGCAAGGGGCTGCTGGGAGGCACAAAAGAGAACAGAGCCATGCGGTGGGGACAGGGGCTCTGGCTGCAAAAGGCTGGAGGGCCCAGCATGTGGCCTAAGTCCTCTTGGAGGAGGTCACCATTAGCCCCACCATAGAGCCACGGAGCAGACAAGCCACAAATTGGAAAGCAATTATGCCAAAGACGTTCTCACACTGTTATGAAAGTTCTAGGGCCCACAACAGATATCCCAACCTGGGGAGCCGGCAAAGGGACTGAGAAGCCCCAGGGAATTGGACTTTGAAGGGCAGTGGGATTTGATTACAGAACTTCCAGAGGACTGAGGAAATAGACTCTTGGAGGGCACAAACAAAGCCTAGTGCTCACCAGGACCCAGGAGAAAGGAGCAGTGACCCCACAAGAGACTGAGCCAGACTTGCCTGTGAGTGTCCAGGAGTATCCAGTGGAGGCATGGGTTGACAGTGGCCTGCTGTAGGGTCAGGGGCACTGAATGCAACAGTTCTGGGAGCCACAGCATGCTGCCATAAGTCCTTTTGAAGGAAGTTGCCATTGTCATTACCCCTACCATAGTTTGGCCTCAAGCCAAACTACAACAAGGAACATAGCCCCGCCCATCCACAGGAAATTGGATTAAAGATTTACCGAGCATGGCCCCGCCCATCAGAGCAAGACCCAGTTTAGATTCCCCCACAGCCAGTCCCTCTCATCAGGAAGCTTCCACAAGCCTCTTATCCTTACCCATCAGAGGGTAGAGAGAATGAAAACCACAATCATAGAAAACTAACCAAACTGATCACATGGATCACAGCATTGTCTAACTCAATGAAACTATGAGCCCTGCCATGTAGGGGCACTCAAGATGGATGGGTCACGACGGAGTATTCTGACAAAATGTGGTCCACTGGAGAAGGGAATGGCAAACCACTTCAGGATTCTTTCCTTGAGAACCTCAAATCCCTTATAATTGTACAGTGGAAGTGACAGATTCAAGGGATTAGGTCTGATAGACAGAGTGCCTGAAGAACTACGTACGGGTGGAGGTTTTTGACATTGTACAGAAGGTGGTGATCAAAACCATTCCCAAGAAAAATAAATGCAAAAAGACAAAATGGTTGTCTGAGGAGGCCTTACAAATAGCTGAGGAAAAAAGAAGCAGAAGGCAAAGGATAAAAGGAAAGATATATTCATTTGAATGCAGGGTTTCAAAGAAGAGAATCTGGACAGAAAATAAAGCCTTCCTAAGCGATCCCTGCAAAGAAATAGAGGAAAATAATAGAATGGGAAGGACTAGAGATCTTTTCAAGAAAATTAGAGATGCCAAGGGAACATATCATGAAAAGATGGGCACAATAAAGGACAGAAACAGTATGGACCTAACAGGGGCAGAAGATATTAAGAAGAGGTCGTCAGAATACACAGAAGACCTATACAAAAAGTTCTTAATGACTAGGTAACCACAATGGTGTGATCACTCATCTAGAGCCAGATATCCTGGAGTGTGAAGTCAAGTGGGCCTTAGGAAGCATCACTACAAACAAAGCTAGTGGAGGTGATGAAATTCCAGTTGAGCTACTTCAAAT
>SJYQ01096184.1:865547-878832 GCA_006410935.1 Redunca redunca | reverse complement strand
AGCCACTATAGTGTTACATAAGAGAACACAAATATATCAGTGAAAAAAGAGATAGACTGGAAACTAACACATGTGTGTATATGAAAACTTAGAATATTATAAAAAGGAAACTAGACCCATTTTTCATTAATAAAACTAAATGCAAGTAGGTTAGAAATTTACACATTTAAAAGCAAAACTCTACAAGTATAAAACTAAAATGTAGAAATTTTTATAGGCTTGGGTAAGGAAGGCCTTCCAAAGCAAGAGAGGAAACCCAGAAACATCAACAAAAATAATCAGATTTTACCATGTATAAATTAAAAAATCACCATAAATGTAGCTGCTTATATTTTCCAGTCAGTTACCAATAATATACAGAAATTGAAAATGAAGAAAATTATTTGTGATAGCATTAAGTTTCTACATCTTGAGAATAAACCTAAACAGGCTGCACACAGGAAAATATAAAATATTACTAATAATAAAAAGGATTTAAATAAGTCGATCCATATACTATGTTCAAAGGTTTAAAGATCTATATACTACGCTCAAATAGCTCAATATTTTAGCTATGTGAATTCTCTCTAAATGATCTATACATGTAAGCAACCCAACAAAAATACCAGGATTTTTTTTTTTTAAAGAAATCAACAAGTTGATTGAAATTTTACTGAAAATATAAAGGGTGAATAATAATCAAGAAACTCCTTAAAAGAAGGTAGGAGGACTGATTCTATTTGTTAATCAGGATTACTATAAAGCTATAGCAATTAGGACTGTGGTGTTGGTTCAAGGCTGGGCAAGTGGGGCCAATGCAATGGAAGACAGGCCAGAGAGAAAGTCAGGTATATCTGGACACTTGACTGAAGACACAAGACGTGATGCAGTGTGGGAATGGTGTCCCTTTCAAGAAATACTCCTGGGTCAACTGGATAACAATATGGGGGAAAATATGTAACTTGATTCCTTCCCTACCTCACATCAGTCATACAAAACTCAATTCCAGGCAGACTGTAGATCTAAATGTAAAAACAATAAGCTTCTAAGGAAAATATTGGAGAAATTCTTATAGCCTAGGGTAGAGAAGACTTCTTCAATAAGATATCCAAAGTCCTACCATAAAAAGACTGATAAATTGAACTACATCAAAAGCTTTTGTTCTTTAAATGACATCATAAAGAGTCTAAAAGATAAATAACAGTGTGGGAGAATATATTTGTAACACAAATAGCCAATAAAGAACTTGTTGCCAGAATATATGAAGAAGTTCTGCAAATCAATAAAAAATTACACACAACTGTGCCAATTATCAATTTATTGCCTCTTGATTCCAAATTCACTTTCTTCTCCTCTACCTTGTAATCCTGGAGCTGGGCTCTGCAAACTGCATTTCTGCTTTGCCAGTAGGCTCTGTGTCAGGCTCTTCCTGTAGGGGTCTTGGAAGAATACTGCAAGGATGAAGGAGAGACTAGGGTGTTTTACCTTTTCCTATATTTGCCCCCACTGGTGATGAACTCAATGGAGAGGACTATGATTTCACTGCATTCCCAGGCTCTCTTGGTTCTAAAGTGGTCCCAGCAAACTTCATGTGGCACGTTTCAGCAGCAGCCACATCATCTCAGGATCTGAACAGAACTGCCATATAAGCCAGAAACTCCACTCCTGGATAGAAAAAAGCAAAAACACCAATTTTAAAAGATACATGTACAATGTTTATAGCAGTATTATTTACTATTGCCAATGTATGGAAGCAACCTAAGTGTCCATCAACAGATGAATGGATAAAAAACCTGTGCAAAGAGTTGGACACAACCGAATGAGCACGTGCATACACACCCCCACATTTTATACGAGGGAATGTTTGTTGTTGCTGTTTAGTCACTATGTTGTTGTCTGACTCTTTTGTCGACCCCAGCCCATCAGGTTTCTCTGTCCCAGGCAAGAATACTGGAGTGGGTTGCCATTTCCTTCTCCAGGGGATCTTCTCTTCCCAACCCAGGGATCAAACCTGTGTTTCCTGCTTGGGAGGCAGATTCTTTATCAGGGAATCACCTGGGAAGCCCAATGGAATACTGATCAGCCATAAAAAGTGAAATTCTACCACTTTTCAATAAAAAGAATTAATCTGGAGAAGGCACCCCACTCCAGTATTCTTGCCTGGAAAATCCCATGGACGGAGGAGCCTGGTGGGCTGCAGTCCACGGGGCCGCTAAGAGTCGGACACAACTGAGTGACTTCATTTTCACTCTTCACTTTCATGCATTGGAGAAGGAAATGGCAACCTGCTCCAGTGTTCTTGCCTGGAGAATCCCAGGGATGGGGGAGCCTGGTGGGCTGCCGTCTCTGAGGTCGCACAGAGTCGGATACGACTGAAGCGACTTAGCAGCAGCAGCAGCAGCATGCTTAGTGAGATAAGCTAGACAGTAAAGGACAAATGACATATGATAATCACTTAAGTGGAACCTAAAAAAGAAAAGAAAGAAACAGGCTCAGAGATATAGGAAAAAACTAGTGGTTACCACTGGGGAGACAGAATGGGAGAGGGGCAACATGGGGAAGAGAATTCAGAGGCAAAAACTATTGTGTATAAAACAAAGTATAAAGTGAAGTCACTCAGTCATGTCCAGCTCTTTGCAACCCCTTGGGCTGTAGCCTACCAGGCTCCTCTGTCCATGGAATTTTCTAGGCAAGAGTACTGGAGTGGGTTGCCATTTCCTTCTCCAGGGGATCTTCCCAACCCAGGGATCGAACCTGGGTCTCCAGCATTGCAGGCAGATGCTTTACCATCTGAGCCACCAGGGAAGCCCCAAAATAAGTAAGCTACCAGGAAATATCATATAGCATAAGGAATATTTGTTGTTGTTCATTTGCTCCATAGTGTCTGACTCTTTGAGACCCCATGGATTGCAGCAAGCCAGGCTTCCCTGTCCTTCACCATCTCCCAGAGCTTGCTCAAACTCATGTCCATTGAGTCAGTGATACCATCCAACCATCTCATCCTCTGTCATCTCCTCCTCCTGCCTTCAATCTTTCCCAGCATCAGGGTCTTTTCCAATGAGTTGGC
Source organism: Redunca redunca (assembly GCA_006410935.1). NCBI lineage: Eukaryota > Metazoa > Chordata > Mammalia > Artiodactyla > Bovidae > Redunca > Redunca redunca. The sequence goes on along the minus strand of SJYQ01096184.1, from coordinate 875,786 downwards.
TCTTAGCATCAGGTGGCCAAAGTATTGGAGCTGCAGATTCAGTATCAGTCCTTCTAATGAATATTGAGGCTTGATTTCCTTTAGGATTGATTGGTTGGATCTCCTTGCAGTCCAAGGGACCCTCAAGAGTCTTCTCCAACACTGTAGTTCAAAAGCATCAATTATTCAGCATTCAGCCTTCTTTATGGTCCAAGGTCCAAGGAATATAGCCAATATTTTATAACTATTAATGGAGTATAACCTTTAAAAATTGTGCATCGTTATCTTATACACCAACAACATATAATATTGTACATCAACTCTAAATACTGATAGAAAAACAGTAGAATGGGTGAACACAGTATGGCATGGTTCTTAAATGCAATGCTGTACAACAACAAAAGTCTACATTTGCATGCAAAATGTGGATGAAGTTCACAAGCATGGTACTGACCAACAGCAACAAGGAGTCAGACACAAAGAAAACAGAGGGTGTATAATTCTTTCATATAAATTTTATAAAGGCAAAATTCATCTTTTGATAGTTACTGTTGCTTTGAGTGGAGGAACCAGATGGTGATGGAGAGGGTGAAAGAAGGGCTTCTTTGGTGTGTAAATGTTCTATTTCTTGGCCTAGTTTGTGGCTGCATAGATGTGTTTACTTTATGATAATTGATTGAGCCCAACACTTTTACTTATGTACTTTTTTGCATTTGTATTATTTTCCAATTAAAAAGTAAATAAGAAGAGAAAAAGAAAAGTGACAGGTTGAGATAAAACACTATATTTATACCAGCAAAATTTTAATACTCAAAATATATAAAAGGCTTCTAAATAGAAAAGACAAACCATCTAAAAGAAAAATGAGTGGAATGTAATAAATAATTCACATACTACATACAATCAGCCAATGTACACTGGCAGAATCCCTCAGTTTCACTAGAAATGTGGGATATATGTCCTCAAATACTAATGAACATCCATTTGAATGGCAAAAGACTGATAAAATGTTGGTGGGAATGTGGATAAATAGGCACTTTATTAACAGAATAAAAGTGAAAATTTTACTAACGTTGCCCCAACATTTCCCTGTTAGCAATTCTAAAGTAAGGTCTACACATTCAAAAGATGTAAGTGAAAGAGTGTTCACTGTTTATATCATGACAGAAAGCATTGTTTATAGTATAACAGAAAATGGAAAATTAAATGTTCATTAGTTGAAAAAAATCAAATATAGCTATACAATGGAAGACTGTGTGGCTGGTAAAAATAATAATGGGACTTCATTTGGGCTTGATGTGACAAAATCTGCTGTAAAGCTAACTCAGAAAAGTGGCTCTCAGATCAGTGCATTGAAAATTATGACATCAGAGTAAAAAAATTAAAGACATAAGGTATATTTGTAAAGGATACCTTTCTATAGGTTTATGTACTACTTCAGTATGTTATCAGAATTTTTTAAATGGCCAAAGTAAAGAATTATTTAAAAAATAACTATATGAATTTAATAGTGATGGTTTAGTCATTAACTTGTGTCCAACTCTTGTGACTGCATGGGTTGTAGTCCACCAGGCTCCTCTGTCCATGGCGAGAATTCTGGAGTGGGTTGCCATTTCCTTCTCCAGGGATCCTCCTGACCCAGGAATCAAACCCAGGTCTCCTGCATTGCAGGCAGACTCTTTGCCAACTGAGCTCTGAGGGAAGCCGCCATGAGGAAGGTAGCAGGACTCCTCTGGGTGGCAATTCTGTTTTATCCTGATACCCAAGGCAGACTCCATGCTAGAAATAACCAACCTCCACGGGGCTTCCTTGGTGGTTTGGATGATAAAGAATCTGCCTGCAACGCAGGACACCCAGGTTTGATTCCTGGATTGGGAAGATCTGTTGGGGAAGGGAGTTGCAGCCCACTCCAGGATTCTTGCCTGGGGAATTCCATGGACAGAGGAGTCTGGAGGTCTACAGTCCATGGAGTTGCAAATGGTCAGACCCAACTGAGCCACTAACACTTTCACTTTCACATGCCCATAATCATTTGAACCAACAGGATCTGGGAGGCAGGAAGAGACCCTTGTACAGCAAGGAGATCAAACCAGTCAATCCTAAAGGAAATCAACCGTGACTATTCATTGGAAGGACTGATGCTGAAGCTGAGGCTCCAATACTTTGGCCACCTGATAGGAAGAGCTGATTCCTCACTGGAAAAGACCCTGATGCTGGGAAAGATTGAGGGCAGGAGGAGAAGGGGGCAACCGGATGAGATGGTTGGATAGCATCACTCACTCAATGGACATGAGTTTAAGCAAACTCTGGGAGATAATGAAGGACAGGGAAGCCTGGCATGTTGCAGTCCACGGGGTCGCAAAGAGTCAGACATGACTGAGCAACTGAAACAACAAAGGAGGGAGCAGGAATTCCTATCTAAGGAAGACATTTCTTAGCCCTGAGCTGATTTATTCTTGGTCTACTTCATGGTCTGGTATGTCTACTGGTACCATTCTCCATTTGCTTAGGGATGGTGGAAGGTCTTCCTCCCTAGACAAATTCTGAAGCTGTCCAGCAGAAATATAATGGGAGCTTGTATGTAATTTTAGATTTTCCAGGAGCCACATTAACAAAGAAAACGGTGAAATTAATTTTAATGTTTATTTAACCCAATATAACAAAACTATTATCGTCTCAACATGTTATAAATATAAAAGTATTAATGAGATATTTTATGTTCTGCTTTTTTGTAAAGTCTTCAAAATCTGGTGTGTACTTTACACTTACAGTACATCTAAATTTGAATGTTAAAGTTTTCTTGATCTGTATTTTCATTTCACAAAATTTACAGTTATAAAAGTAGATTCAAATACCTAAGCTATTCCAAACACATTTAAACATACCTAGAAATTATTCAATAGCTGAATCAAGCATCAGGCATTTAGTTTGATTTTAAACAAAATAAAGCAAGTTGTCTCAGTTGCCCTAGCCATATTTCAAGTGCTCGGATCCCAAATGCGGTCAGTGGCGTGGTATCAAACAGCCCGGGTCTAGGCTAGCCCCTCCCTGTAGTCCTGGAGGTGGCTCCCTGGACCATGTGCTGGGACTGCAGCTCTTCTCTGCATCCTGAACACGTGGCACTCCAGACACTGGGAGAACCTGGTGAACCCTGCAGAACAGCCAACCTCCAGGGTGGGCAGATGGTCTCAGGCACCTGGGTGCATGATATTTACCCAGCAGCACTGGAACTGCTGTGAAGAGCTGCTGAAGAAGAGCAAGGGGCTTTGTGGGCTGTGAAAGACCTCTGCACAGGGACTGCATTCCTGGGGAATGAGCCTGACCTTGGGATGAACCCAACAGGATGACCTAAGCTGAGATTTCACAATGCGGCGGCAGCGGAGAACAGGTGGTGGCAGCAGCTGGGAGCTCTCTGTGGTCTGTGGGCTGGAGGGGACCTCAGCCTCTCTGAGTAAATTAGCTCCTCCTAAGGGCAAGTCTGGGCCCACAGGGGAAACAGGAAACCCTCATCCCTGCCCTGCACCAAAGTCTCTCAGCTTTTTAGCCAAGACAAGTTACAAGGACATCATCACACGTCTGGTGCACTCACATCTGAGGCAGAACTGAAAGGCAGATTTTCCACGTCTTGAAAAGCTCCTTTCGTATTCCTTCCTTCTCTCTTGGATATCCTTCTTTCTTTCTCTCTCTTTCTTGTCAATACTGAGCTTCTGTTCAAAAACCATTCTTGAGAACCCTGCAGAAGCTTCTCTCTGAGCTCTGGTCTGGGAAGACGACACACTTCCCTCAATATTCTGGGTTCCCATTTTGGTGAAATTGACATTTTATGAATTAACTCATCTCTATGATGTGCCAAATGTGTGCCATGGATGCAGCCAAATACAGAACATGGCCCTTCTCTTTTAGCAACTCACAGTTCAGTGAGTGGCCAAGGGAGCTTTCTTTTTGTTGAAAACTGTGATATACCACCTTGGCTGCACAGCACTAATGCCTGGGACACACCTCAGAGGTTCCAATTTTAATTGGTTTCAGGTACAAACATGGTTTAGTTCAGTTCAGTTCAGTTGCTCAGTCGTGTCCGACTCTTTGTGACCCCATGAATCGCAGCACGCCAGGCCTCCCTGTCCATCACCAACTCCTGGAATTCACTCAAACTCACGTCCATCGAGTCAGTGATGCCATCCAGCCATCTCATCCTCAGTCGTCCCCTTCTCCTCGTGCCCCCAATCCCTCCCGGCATCAGAGTCTTTTCCAATGAGTCAACTCTTCGCATGAGGTGGCCAAAGTACTGGAGTTTCAGCTTTAGCATCATTCCTTCCAAAGAAATCCCAGGGCTGATCTCCTTCAGAATGGACTGGTTGGATCTCTTTGCAGTCCAAGGGACTCTCAAAAGTCTTCTCCAACACCACAATACTAGAGTTTTAAAAGTTTCCTAGATGATTCTCACGTGCAGTCTGGGTGAGCACCACACACTGGAGTCAATTCAGTGACCTCAAGGGCCATCAACTGCATTCAAGGAATTCTGATTGCATCCCAGGAATTCTGTGTTCAATGCGGCCAAAGTGAACCTATGGAGTAGGTCATAGCCTTCCCCTCTTCAAAACCCTACCATGGCTCCCCATTTCCCATTAGGCAGCAACCAGAGCCCTGTATCTCGATAGATACACGAGGGCCCATACGATAGGCTCCACGTTGCCAGTCTTCCCCCGGCTACGCTCTTCTCTGACTGTACTGGATCCCTTGCTGGGCCTTGAGGATTAACCTTGGCTCTTCCCAGTGGCTGGGACAACCATCCCTCAGGAAACCACGTGGCCAACTTTCTCAGCTCCTTCACACTTGTGATGGTTAATTTTGCATGTCAACTTGGCTGGGTTAAGGGGTGCCCAGATAGCTGGTAAAGCATAATTTCTGGATGTGTCTGTGAGGGTTTCTTCAGAAGAGATTGGCATTTGAATACGAAGCATCAGTAAAGATCACTGTCACCAGTATGGCTGGGTGTCATCCAAGCTTTTGAGGTCTTGAATAGAGCAAAAAGGCAGAGAAAGAAGGAATTTACTCTTTCTGCTAGAGCTGCTGTATCTACCCCCTCCTGCCCTTAGACATAAGCATTCTTGGTTCCCAGGCCTTTGCACTCAGAAGTGGACTTAATAATGCCATTGGCTCTCCTGTTCTCAGTTCCTTGGGTTTGGAATGGAATCTACTACCAGCTTTTGTGGGCTGCCAGCGTGCAGTCAACAGACTGTAGCACGTCTCTGCCTCCAGAATTGTATGAACCAGTCCCTTTTAGTCAATCACTTCCTATATGTCAATATATTCCCTATGGGTTCCGTTTTTCTGGGGAACCCTGACTAATGTGCCACCAATGCTCAATACTATCTTCTCAGTGAGGCTATTCCTGATCCCTCTGTTCTTTCAGCCTGCTCTCTCTTTTTCTATGGCCCAAGTCAGCCTCTAACATACTATATAATTTTCTTATCAGCAAAATCTATTAATTTTTACCTATTTCCTCTGCTAGGAATGTTTGTCTGCTTTGTTCGCTAATGTACCCCTGGTGGCTGAGGATGTAAATATTTATTAAATATATAAGAATCTGCAGAGTTCTAATTAAGATAGATTTCTGAGTAAATAAAGGTCATCTTACATGTTTAATGTTCCCCACCTGAATACTGACCAAAATGATAAAAGGACTCGAGTGATAAACTAGCCCTTCACTGGAAAACAGGGAAGGTGTGCCCTATGAATAGGCCAGACACTGCAAGAAGTTATTGATGAAAATAGCACAGATCAAAAATGAAGAAAACGACTCCTTAACCTAACTGAGAAAGCAGTTAGGTGTTGTGTGTATAGAGGAGATCATGGCAGAATCTACCCAAATGTCTACATTTTAAATGGTGAGAACAGAAGTGTGGGTAGGTCAGTTCATGAGATGGATGTGAGCTCCACGTCTTTGCACTGTTGTAGACTGACACCCTGGGAAGAAGCAGCTCCAGAAAGTATTAATACAAGGGTAAGTACAAAGGAGCAAATGCAAAAATCCCAGATATAAATGACTGTCTGAGTAAAACACAGTTCTAAGAGACACAGGTACCCCAGTGTTCATTGCAGCACTATTTACAATAGTCAAGACCTGGAAGCAACCTAGATGTCCATTGACAGATGAATGGATAAAGAAGGTGTGGTACACATATATTGTTGAATATTACTCAGAAATAAGACGGAATGAATTTGAGTCAGTTCTAGTGAGGTGGATAAACCTAGAACCTGTTACATAGAATGAAGTCAGAAAGGGAAAAATAAACACCATATATTAGCACATATATATGGAATCTAAGAAAGTGGTACTGCTGAACCCATTTCTAGGACATCAGTAGAGACACAGACATAGAGAGCAGACTATGGACACAGTCGGGGAAGGAGAGGGGGGGATGAATTGAGAGTGTAGCATTGAAACATGTAAATATCATATGTAAAACAGTGCAGATTTGCTGTATGATGCAGGGAGCTCAACTTGGTGCTCTGTGACAATCTAGAGGGCTGGGATGGGATGGGAAATGGGAGAGAGGTTCAAGAGGGAGGGGACATGTATATACCTATGACTGATTCATGTTGCTATATGGCAGAAACCAACACAACGCTGTGAAGCAATTATCCACCATGTAAAAGTAAATATTTTTTTTAAAGTCTCTCTGTGACAGCCATGACCCTTCTCGAGGCAGTGAACTGTGGGGTCAGGAAATAGGCCAGATGAAGTGACATCCCACACTGGAAGTAGACACAAATCTAAAGGGAAACCATCCCATGCAAAGCTAATCTGTTGTGGATGGTTTTAGTGAATATGAAGAGGGAACCATAGCAAATTGCAATTTCCCTGCTATGACTGTCTCCTAGCATCCTCCCTACTCCTCTCTAGCTGCATTATGACTAAGCAGGTTTGCAAACTATGTCAGCTCCTCTTCCAGTTTCAGATCTGCAAGTGTCCAGGTGGTGAGGGGGGGACCAGAGGAAAATTTGCTCACACTGTTTGGGGGATATATCTAGTTTGGGTAGACATCTTCTTGTTTTAGCTTGAATAATATGACCAAAAATGGCACCTTTGAAAAGACTCTGCATTACTTAAACAGAAGAATATGGCAATTATAACATACTTAAAATATATTGTATTGTTTACCATGTGCTTTCAGTTAAATTCAGAAAAAAAATGAACTCTGTAAAATGAGGTGAAAGATAAAATAGTGAGCCAAAATATTGAAATGTATTAGAAGTCAGTAAAAAAAAAAAAAAGGCAAATAAAACCAAAATGCAGGCAAAAATGACATTAGAAGCATTAAATTGCAGAAATGACACATATTAAAACCAGTGAAACAGAGAACAAACACAATAAGCTTTAAGAGGGCAGAATTTTCTTTTTGATTAAGAAGATAGAAGTTCTAAGGGTCAAGAAGATAAATATACAAATATTCTTTCAAATATTCAGTAATCCATATATACACCTTTCACAATCCCAGGAAAAAAATACTTGAGATACAGGAAGAAACAGTGGAGAAAAAAAATGCACAAAAAGCAAAAGAAAAAAAAAAACCCCACTGCTATTCCTAAAGAAGGAGTCAGAAAAATATAACTGAATCAATTATCAAGGATATAATAGAATAAATCTCTAGGATGAATAGAAACATAAATCTAAAAATTCACACGGCTAAACGTTTACAAGGTTAACAAAAAGCGATCAATTCCTGTACATAACTCTGGTGAAATATTTTTATTTCAAAGGGAAAGAACAACTAGAGAAAAGGAGAGAAAATGTCAGTTATAATAGGATAAAAATTATGCTATTTTCTAACTTGTTCTCTGCAGTATATGGATAAAAGAACAATGGAACTAGATTCACTCTTTTCTAACAATATGGTGGACTTAATGTTGGAAAAAAAACACATTTGCTACAGAAGATTTAAAAATGTGTCATAGAATATTTAAAAGCCACCTAAGCAGGGTAGGGAGACAAAATCTGTGCATGTTCAAGGTGGGTGGTCAGATCAGAGGCAGCTATATATAGCCAGCAACTCTCTAAAGCAAACTAGGGAAAAAACAACCCCACAGAGAAAATGAAATACCCTTCTGTCTTTGGCTCTAGATGGAGGGAATAAAAAGAAGAAAGATTCTTCCAAGAATTTTTAATATAAATCATTGCATGAGTTTGGGACTTGAATTCACACTACCACTGTGGCCTGAAATTCCCCAAGAAACTTTAAAGTAGTTTCAGGTTGGCAATATTCATATGTGTCTAGCAGAGCTAAATGAAATATTCTTTGGAAGAACCACTTTAAACTTAGGTCTCAAAAATCTCCAACAGATAAAATTCCAGAAAACATGCACTTGTAATCAAAAATTACAGATCACATGAGGAAGTGAGCCTCCATAGCAAGAATTAGCAGAATACAAAACTACAGAATGATCAGACATGCAAAACCCATAGTTACAGCATTGATAAAATTCAGAATATTTAAAATTGTGTCTATTAGAATTAAATAAAGGAGAGTTTCAAAAGTGCAAGTATGAAAGTAACAACTATAAAAAATTACTAGGAATGTCTGAAAAAATCAGTAGAATTTCTAGGAATTAAGACCTTTACACACAGATTAAGCAGACATAGAGAATAGGGTGTGAAAAACTAACATATGCCTCTTCAGAGTTCCAGAATAAATATATTAAGAGAATTGGAGTAGAGACAATATTCAAAGATATAATGTCTGCAAATCTTTGGAAATGATAAAAAATTCTAATCATCAGATTGAGGAAGCTCAACTACTCCCAAAGAGAATGAATATGAATAAAGCTACATCTGTAAAACCCTTCAGACAAAGAGTAAAACCTTAAAAGCGACCAGAAACAAAGGAAAACACTAAGTAGAAATGATAACAACAGTGACATTTGACTTACCAGCAGCAGTGCTAGAAGCCAGGAAATGGAAAAATCTTAAATAAAAAATTACTCTTAAATTAGTATTTCTGAGTATGAAATTATATCTTGCAAGAAGTAAGATGAAATAAATATACATCATAATAAAGAATGGCTTGTAGAATTTTGAGCTTCCCTGGTGGCTCAGATGGTAAAGAATCTGCTTGCAGTGTAGGAGACCCTGATTCCATTCCTGGCTTGGGAAGATCCACTGGAGAAGGGCGTGGCAACCCATTCCCGTATTCTTGCCTGAAAATCCCCAAGGCGGAGGAGCCTGGAGGGCTACAGTTCATAGGGTCACAAGGAGTTGGACACTTCTGAGTGACTAACACTTTTGCTTTTTTTTTTTGCAGAGTTGTAAAAGAATAAACCATTTAAAAAGGAATGTCTAAAGTCCATTATTTATCATCCAGAAAGAAGGTTTGAGATGTAGGACTGAATGGTGAGCAAGAAAATGATATATATGTGGGTATATCTAATTAAACGATGACCATTTAAAACAATATTATGATTTCTAAATTGTTCAGTACAAATTGAGTAAAAATAAAATGCTGGGGGAAATAGCAGACATTAGTGACAGGTGCTAAATAATTTAAGATGCTTGTATTATTTTGGAAGAGGATAAAGACTGGTTAACCAGAAGAGTAAAAAACAGGATAAAATCAATCATCTAAATTAAATATATGTAAAAGGATGAAAATAACAAAGAAAAGAAGGATAAAATAAAAAAATAAATTATAGAGCTAAAGCCAATTATATCAATTCTCACAACAAATGTAAATGGACTGGACTTTTTAGGTAAAGGACAAAGATTTTTTGGTTGCATTTAAATGAAAAAAAAAGGAGAAATATTTAAAACATTCAGACTTGGAAAGGTCAGAAGTAAAAAGATGAAGAAGGATATACTAGGTAAGCACTAAGCAGTGAAAATGGAGCTGATGAAGCAATATGAACCTTACAATAGCTAGAAAAACCTTATTGAATATAAAATGTATAACCCCATATTGAGTTCTAAGCGTCTCTGAATTTAATGCCATAGCTTTACAGTATGGAAATAACAGTGATCATAACTAAAGGGAGAAACCAACCAATCTATCATCAAACCAGCAGATTTGAATACATTCCTTTTATTAAATAATAGATTAGGTACAAAAATAAATCATTGAAGATGTAGGAAATCTGAACTAAACTAATATATCAGCATACATATAAAATAACTCTCTTTAAAAGATAAATTTTCTTTTCAGAAATAAGTGAAATATTTATAAAAATAAAACACAAGTAGTAACATGCAAAATTTTAAATAATTAA